>JAABOM020044798.1:0-16203 GCA_011800125.2 Solanum clarkiae | reverse complement strand
AATTGAGTTTAAATTAATTCTCGATTTTTGAATAACTTTAAACTTTATTTTTAAAGCCGGTAAATTTCGGCGTAACAATCAATATTGAGTTTTTGGAAGATGTATCAATTTTTTTTTACATTAGAAAAATACCTTATCAACAGATTTTTGCTTGTTGATTGCTTTCAGAACAACTTTAAAGTTGTCTTTTAACAACTTTTTGATCCGTTCAAACTCTTTCTTTATCTGAATTTACATTTTAACAGTGGGTTACACAAACTTATGTATATATATAAAACTAGAATATACTTATAAACACTTTTAATGAATCAAACTCATCACGCGTAATCATAATTTCGCTATTATTATTCACTTTTCCATGTTGCCTGTCGCGTCTACTAAGTGGCTTGTCCATAATGATACCAGGTGTTTTTTAATAGTTCTTCTTAACAGCAAAGGCCCTTTTGGTAGACGTTTTGGGAGTTGCTCTTTGCTTATTGAACTTCTTTGGGCTTGATACAGAGCTCCTTACTCTCTTCTTTGGGAGGAGGGGGCTGGAGGAGGATCTTGAAAATTGTCATCTGATGGGTGATCATCATATTGACGTGTCTGAGGTGTGTGAGGTGGTGACTCACCAGTCGACGAGTACTCCGGAGGTAATTACAGAACTGTCAATTCCATTGTTGTTGGGATAATGTTCCTGAAAGTAATCTGCATATATAAATGTACATAAAATACAAGCTAATTTACATTATATACAACTGTCCATTGTATGCTTGTTCTGATTATATATATAATGCAAATGTATAAAATTATTATAGTTTTTTTTTTGTATATGTATGTGTATTTGAAAATATATACAGTGTATGAGTGTAGTACCTGATTGTTGACATTGCAGAACATTTTCTTCATGAAGAAATTACACCGTGGATTTTCGCTTCTAGTCTCCCAATTGAGTATTCTGGGAATATGGTCAGAAATCTTTACAATAATTTTATCATCAACAGATGAACAACACTCATACAACCAAATCTGCATAGCAAGCGGGAAGCCATCAATCCTGTAGTACTGGCCTATCGATTTTAGCTTCTAGTGCAAGCTTGTAGTTAATTGTTTGAAAGTTTCATTGCCCCATGGATAGTCAATGTACTTCCCAGACTCGACAAGGTCAAAGTGTAGTCTAGGTATATGTGCACTAGTCAGCTTTTCTGACATAATTAACTAGTGTATATACATTTAGTCTATTTGGTTCATCATTGTTGAACGAGAATGCTGACAAGTTATCACTGCACTTCAGTCCAGAGATCAGTAAAAATTCTCTACAACTGAACTGTAGCTGTTGACACCCAATTTTGTCCGGCCTATAGCCCATTTTAGTGTGTCATTTAATTAAAGTAGGTATTTTATTTATATTTAATCTAATTCAAATATTTGTGTATTTCTAACATTTCTTACTATGATTTTATTTTTCGATATTAGTTGCGTAGTTCGTGAAGATATGATATAAAATTGATAGTTTTTTTTTTTGAGAAAATGTATGTTGTTCTTTTTTTTTTTTAAAAAAAAAAAACAGAACCAATAAAGAAGGTCATTGCATATTGATCGCCAAGAGGACATTTCATATTTTCATTGCCAAGAGGGCATTTCATATTTCATTGCCGAGAGGCCATTTCATATTTTCATTGCCGAGAGGGCATTTAATATTTTCATCGCCGAGAGGCGAGTAATTAAATCTGATCAATTAATATCGAAAAATAAAAGCATAGTAAGAAATGTTAGAAATACACAAATATTTGAATTAGATTATATATAAATAAAATACCTACTTTAATTAAATGACACACTAAAATGGGCTTTAGGCCGGAAAAAATTGGGTGTTAACGGTAACGTTGTGCCATTTATGTGTATTTAGCATAAGTTTTTAGAACTCTCATTCACCTCAAGAAGCATAAAGCTTCTGAATAGCTGTACTTGAACTGTGCACTTCTGCATTGTGGTTAATTGCGCAAAACAAGTTATTGCGCAAAACAAGTTAATTGCGCACGCGCACACACACACACACACACATATATATACACATTTTTTAGAATATACATTTTTGAAAATATATATAACATAATATAATAATATATACAAGTCTCACATATACATACAACAAATTATACAAAACAGATAGATGTGTATAAAAATAACAAAAAAATACATATTTCTATACTGAGTAAAAAATACAAATAACAATTAACAAATGTGTTGAAAAACTCAAAACAAAATCCGATTTACATATACATTATCAAGAGAAAACTACCATATACCTCATCTACTTGTTCTTGTTTTGCATGCATTGTGATTAAGTCACTGTCATCAGATGCTTTGGATTTACGACTATTCGAACCATTTTCTTTTGATTTTCTTTTTCTACATGAATTCAACGACTGCGTTAAACCGTCATCCATTGATCCCTGCTCTTTTGCGTTGTTTCTGATTTCCTTTTTCTTCTCCAGTTGTTGTAATTTGATTGAGTCATTGCGAAACTTTGATCTAATGTCTTGAAAAACCCTAGATCTCACAACTGATCCTGCAAAATCTTTCATCTTCTTGAGTTAAACCCAGTGAAAAAGATGGAATATCCCCTATATCATAGTTACTGTCATGCAAATATATATCTCTTGTTACACGGATTGATGAATTTCTTTCAACTATTCCTATTGATTAGTCTGAAAAATGGTAAAGCTATTATGTGACAAAATTATAAA
The DNA here is from genome assembly GCA_011800125.2 of Solanum clarkiae. NCBI lineage: Eukaryota > Viridiplantae > Streptophyta > Magnoliopsida > Solanales > Solanaceae > Solanum > Solanum clarkiae. The sequence continues at coordinate 13,471 of JAABOM020044798.1, read as the reverse complement.
AGTACAAAAAATTTCAAAAATAAAAAATTTAAAAACACAGAAATCTTACTTGAAAATTATGGAGGGATAATTTAGGAGGGAGAACGAAAATTTTCAAAGGTGTGAAAAGAGTAATTCTCGGATAGATGAAGAGTTTAAAGGAAGTAACGAATTTTTTTTTTATATATTACATGCCTAAATGCAAAGAATGTGACGCGGAAGCTCCTAGAGAAATCCCAAGACATGGGTCTGCTACTGCATAACAACCGTCAATCAAACATTGGCTAGCATGCACAATTAATTAGAACTATGGTCATTATACTAGTTTAATGGTACAAGTTTGCTCTTTTATGTCATTTCTTAAATTATATATATACATATCTAAAATGATCCAAATAACCTTATTCATATTTTTTCTAATTTTCCCAAAAATAAAATAATACTCCCTTCCCAATGTATCCCACACTTTTTGTTTTGTTCTTAAAGAATGAAAAAAAATATTTATATTATTTTAATTTAGACTAATCATTGGAAATCCAATCCATCAAATCAAGAGTCCACAGTATTACAGTGAGAGGTACCGATACAAGTTTTATATCTCGGAGTAAGCTTCAAGTTCTAACCATGCCTACGATACTGCAAATGATAGCAAATGTGATGCCTAGAAGAAGCTGAGCTTATGGGCATCCAAAATCCCACACAATAGCTAATTGGTTGGCTCATGGAGGATGATCCTAGACTTAAAGTGGTTTCAGTGGTGGGAATGACTAGTTTAATAATAAACTTGTGACTCATATGTAAAAGATCCTTAAAGTGTGAAATAGAACACCATTGCAACAATATTATTGAGATAATTTACATATGGGATGGTGGTGTTGTTGCTTCCCTAGCACACACAAGTGCAAGTAGTCTCACAAGTAACACAGTGGCTCTAAGTAAGGAGCCGAGTTATCGAACCCAAGGAATTTGAATGTAATTCGTACTATCTCTCGGTTATCATGTTTCTGGTGCTTTTAGTAAAAAGAGTTATTGCTTTAGGGAAAATTAATTATAAAAGAAATAACTTCTAATAAACTAATGATTTTCACGCAAGATATCAATATAAAGATGCAATTCTAGGGTTGTAACTGTTACGACTCTGTCTAGTATTAACACTATCTCTCTACGTCTGGTTCCTTAATTGTTGATTCACGGGGTTAAATATACCTGAACAGTATTGCACGCCTCTGCCAGCCTACCGTTATTGACTGCCTAACTACATCATTGAGTAGAGATAGATAGACTAATAAAAATGCATTAAAGCTATCTTCCCGTGTATGAACCAAGCAAGGTGTAAGGGTAGTTGTCACAGGTCTCCCTTACACGAATCAACCTAGTTTTCTAGTGTTGAACAAGCTCCTTATGCTATTGTATTCTATCCACTCCAACATCTCTCGAATCCAGTGAGCAACAAAGTTACTCCTTAGTTGGCCAGACTTTGAAGTATAGATACAAAAAACATAGAAATAATCAAAAGAAACCATCCATAGATGTCAAAAGTTATGAACTACACATAGTCTATGGCTATAACCCCAGAATATGGAGGCTTAGCCACTCATGGGCGTGAGATACATCATGAGTGAAGTAGAAAGCATGAAAAACCAAAATCTAAAGATTAAACTAACCAAAATACAGTGGGAAAGTGTTCTCCGTCGCCTCCTCCTCCAGTTCTTACGTCCAAAATCAAACTTAAAACCTAAAGTCTCAAATAAAGAAATAATAATGATCCCATTTTTTGACTTTTTCGCGTTGGGTTCTCAGGTCCGCGATGTGGACCCCTTGTTTTCCTTGTTCTTGCTTAATTTGCTGATTGGACAACTCTGCACACTTTTGAACTTGCACCTCCTTTGGGTTTCGCGCTTTTTTGCATTTTTCAGCTTCTACAACCTTGTACCCAGGTTTGCCACGTGGATTTTTAATCTGTTGGTTTCTTCTACTGATCTTCATGTCCCCCGATCCGGGATGTGTGTTCCATCTAGTCCGGCTTTAACCCCGAACTTCCCAATCAAAGCAAAACCCTACAGACACAAACAATAGGCACACTTGGCACTACATCAGCAAAATAAGAGAAAATGACACTCAAACACCTATACTCTATAAATTTATCCTCCGAATTCACTCTATTTATGGGCATTATTGGCTAATTAAGTGTATAAATACGCCTAAGATGACCATTCCACACTTAGAGTTTTTTCCGTCCTCGAGAAACCACTACACATGCATGAGAATCCCGACAGTAGTATGTACCCTGACCATCATGCGATCGAACTTTATGAATCATAGTGACCACTTCTGATGCCTCGGGCGTAATCCATTTGTTCCTTACACTTATGTATACATGTAGACTCATGCAGAATATTTAACATTTAATCTAGTTCCGAACCATAAATGATCATGTGTCCTCACCAAGAAGAATTACCCATGCACATCACTACGAATCCATTAAAAAGATCAAAACTGGGTATACAAACAACTCTCACGCTTCGAAAAGATGCCTCAAGGTTCCATAAGCTTGTCCTTAATGTAAACATAGACCTAGTTGAAATTTTCCTTAGAGGATCACGTAGGTCTTTATCTGGCTGTAATGTAGGCTGCGGGTAGGTGGGATAAGTTTATGAATATGGCTGACACGGTTCAATTCGCACGCGCTCATAGCATACACTTCCCCTCTTTTCATGCCCCCTTTACTCACAACCCTTGTTACCCTTCTTGAATTAAAACTGTGAGTACTTCCATCTCTTTAATCTGACCACAATATAACCCCCTATCAACAAGTGGACACCCTAAATAAACACTGACTAAGCCAAGGGAAATAATTAAAAGAAACCAAGAAAATATTTTTTTTCATTCCAGTGTACATGCGCGATGGTCCACATCGCGGACCAGCATGTATTAACTGCAAAGTTTGGGCCTAAAACAGTGTGCATTCGTGATTGCTCCACAACGTGGAAGTAACGCGGACCCCTACTATTTTTGGAGACTCTTTCTAAACTACTCACACTTTTTTTCTTTTGACACTCTCTTCTTTCAAATCCTCTCTGGTGTACACTCCCATTCCCTCTTTTCTTATTCACTATACTCGAGCACTAGGGAATTAGGATCAAAATCAGGTAATTCATCAAGAAAAAGGGATTAGCTTGAAATGTAGTTAGACAAAGAATAGGCTAAGGCTCAACAATGCTAACTAGGATTGATTCCGTCATCCAACGTAATGCCCAGATCATTTCTTCTATTTTCAATTCCTCTCAAGTCTACTCTACATACTGGGCAAGTTCTTGAACCTATTACAACCGAAACTCATAATTGGCTCACTCACACATGACACATTTTCATCACAAGGTTAGCACTAGGGTTCTTATTGTGGTATTCCCATGAATTCATCTAATTAAGTATGCATACCCGGTGATTCACAAGGTTCAAACACTCACCCTTAACTATGTTCAAAGGTTCGCGCTCAATGCTCGTTTACATATTACCACACTCTATATGAACTCGATTTGACGAATGCCCTTAGGACGGTCGTAATCCATCAATCATAGGGCCCCAACCACTCAACTATGACTAACACACAACTAATATCAATAGGTATACAACACCCAACAATCTAATGCATTCACAAATTATCAATACAAAAGCATCCATGCATCATAGAAGTAGTTACCCAATATTTACAGACCCAACAAAATTAAAAGAGTCCAAACATAAACAAAAAGTAGAAATAAAAACATATTGTCTTAATACGTGCTAGAAATAGACTAATAGAAGCATCATCACAAACAAAGGAATTTCCACCCCATACTTAAATTTAGCATTTCCCCCAGTGCTAACTATACATAACCTGCAAGATGGGAATTGTGGTGCTCAAGTATCACCAGGACCTAGTAGGATGGGATCACCGCCTACATACATTGGAGGCGCTTCAGCTATGTCGTCTTCCTCAGCCTCCTCGTCATCCTCATCCTCGTGCTCCTCCCCTGGGTCAGTAGGAATGTCATTATCCACTGGCTAACTGAACCGGGGTCCAATGTGTAGCATGAATTTCGCATGATTGTCTAGCGGGTATTGTACATCAATCTCCTGTAATTCCTCTCTTGTGGAAGGACGACTGCCAGTCTGGTGTCTCAACATCTCAAGGCCGTACATATGACCCATAATTAACTCGTCCTGGTAGGCCCTCTCCGCTGTAGTTAGGACTGGGCCCGTGTGTATGTCAGGCCCCTTAATGTTAGTGGCAACATAGGGGGAGGCCTGAATGACCGGACAGTATTCTGACTCCTCCTCGGGGACACTTGCACCATGACACAAAGAAGTAATAAGGCCCCTAAAGGCATACCTGCGACCCTTATGGGTCTTGGCCTTCTGCATTGATAGACTGGAGATTGCCCCATAGTTCAACTGCATGGCCCTCATGATTGCATAGGTGAGGCACACTCTATCTCTCGTAATATTGGTGAAGTGTTGCCTTTAGCCTCCCTGGACATATAAGCAAAGGGAAAATAGAGGTGATAGTCTCGCTCGGCATGTCAGACTCATCTCGATGTGGACCTATGCCCAAAAATAGTGTGCCTGATATCTTGGTAGGGAGGGCGATGACACAACTCATTGAATTCCCCTGCTGAGGCCTCTTCGGGGGTGCCTAGGATTTGGTTGATCGCCGGAGGTGAGAAGTTGACCTCCAATCCACGAACCACCACCGTTTGGGACCGTGGTTCTTCGCTTATGTTGGCGTAGAATTCCCTAACCAAGCTCAGATTGCAAGACATAGGTGGTCGGAACAAGAACCCTGAATCAATTGATTGCAGCAGTTTAGAGTTTGGGGGAACTCATCCCGAAGGGACTCTGTCACGAGTATAAAGAGCATCTAAATACATAGTTCTGATGAAATAAGTACATCTTAGTCTTTGAATAAAGATAAAGACTTAATAACTAAAATAGAATCTAATGGCAACTCAAAGCTCTGAGTCTCATTACTAGATCTGGTATGAACCGATTGCATGAACAAATTAACTATTGCATGGGTAATCATGACGAGAATCTGCGGAGGAGAAAGAAGTAGGGATGAGTATGCATAATATGTACCCAGCAGGTTTAACCGACTGGAAATTAGAAATTGAATAAACTATGGAATAATTAGGAACGCTTCCACCTGTAATAGAAAAATCAGTTCGGCATCGATGCTGCCAATTTTTATAGAACGACCTGGCTAAAATAAACATATAATTTCAACTAAGCCAATTCAAAATTACCACAAGAAATGCAATGATATGGTATGTAATGTAATGCAAGGTAGAATCAAGACTGTAGCATAACCTGCCATATATAATTTCAATATATCAACTATCTTGCCACCTAACTCGTGGTCAAAGACTCATGATAGTAATCTCCTTGCATTAACTACCTTTCCACCTAAGTGATCGTGGTCAAGGACTCATGATATGAATCATAATGTATCAATTACCTTGCCACCTATGTGAGCATGGTCAAGGACTCGTGATACGAGTCACAATGTATCAACTATCTTGCCACCTATAAATATTATATTCATATTTATTACCCTTTACATATTTGTATTATATAAGCCACAGAAAGTGATGAGCACTGCGACATAAATAAATTATATACATATATATTATTTTTCTTAACAAAAATGTTAACTTTGAACATATGCTTTAAATTAATTGGATTTATTTTGTTCCTACAAACAGCTGTATCCCAATTTCAAGTTTATATAATAAAAATTAAAGTAATATGCTACTTATTACATGTGTTTGCTCTTTCTTTTCCCACGAAACTCGTGCACTGCCTCTTAATCTTATCTTTGGCCATATGAATTTTTGTTCAATTTTTTGTTTGATTTTCAATTGGTTTGTACTCAATTATTTTATTTTAGGATCCCTTAAAGATTTAAACAAACTTCAGAGTAATTTTTTCTTCATAATTAAAACTTATTAATTAGGATCCCTTAGGATTCTCATGTTTTCAAGAATAACCGCCTCTATAACAAAAGTTTTTTCCACAGATATTATAAGAAAATTTTCAGCTCATTTCATAAATTATAACATATGAATATTCAATAACTAAAACTAAATCTCAATCTCAAAGAAGGATAGACAAACCTACCTCAATGCCGGAACCACACTCGAACAATTCTACTAGATAGACAAATCTCGAATTCAACTCCCGAAATGATAACTCTCGCAATTAGTCTCAAAGCTACACAAAATAATTAACACCTCCCTTTAACTAATAAAAATCTCTAAATAAATAATATTTGTTCAATCCTTTTCTCTTCCTACCTGCTATACAAACAATATAAAGCATACATATATATAGGCGTGAATGACAGCAACACATTCCTATCATGCCTATAGTTGGAAAAATCTTTTTCAACAAAAGAAATGGAGAATGATCAGCAACTTCCACTAGACGAATGATGTCCGATCCATAAAACAAAGTGGATGTATTCTGTAGGCAATAACAAGTGGGTGGGTAACGTAATGTAGCATTAGAAAATCATAAAATATTTAAATTGCATACTAACAATCACTAACATAAAAAAATAAAGCAAGGTTATCTAAATGACCTAACGGGTCATTACACAAACTTAAAAATATTGAGTGCTATTATTGTGGTATGAAAGGGCACACAAAGAAGTTCGGCTGGAAATTGAAGATGGAGAATAAAGAAAAAGAAGAAAATAAAGAAGATGGCAATGAAAATTGCCTAGTCACCGTTGCCACTGAAAATCTTGTTATCATTCTTGATGCGGATCTGATAAATATTTCTTGTGATGAGTCAAGCTGGGCTGTGGACATTGGTGCCACATCTCATGTGACATCAAGGAAAGATGTATTCTCTTCCTATAGTCCTGGTGACTTTGGAACCTTGAGTATGAGGAATGAGACCATATCTAAGGTGGTTGGTATGGTACAATTTGTTTAGAAACTAATACTAGAGCTAAACTAGTTTTGAACAATGTGAAATATGCACCTGATGTTCATTTGCACCTAATTTCTATCGGTGTATTAGATGATGAAGGATGCATTAGTACCAACGGTGGAGGCAAATGAAAACTCATTAAGGGTTCCTTGGTTGTGGCTCGTGATGATAAACGTCGTGGTCTATACTGGACTGCGACTTCCACTTGTGCCAATATTGGTGAATGCAGTTGAGGACAATAATTCCACAATGTTATGGCATAAGAGACTTAGGCACATCAGTGAGAAAGGACTTAATGTTCTAGCCATGAAGAAATTGTTGTCAAATTTTAAAAATGCAAAATTAGAAAAGTGTGAGCACTGTTTGGATGGAAAACAAAATAGAGTTTCCTTCAAGTGTAACCCTCCTTCAAGAAAGATAGAGTTGCTTGAGTTAGTGCAGTCTGATTTATGTGGTCCAATGAAGACAACGACTTTGGGTGGTGCTCTACACTTTGTCACTTTCATTGATGATTACTCGAGCAAACATTCGGCCTACGTCTTGAAGACTAAAGACTAAGTGTTAGGCGCCTTTAAACATTTTTAGGCTTCATTTGAGAGAAAAACTAGAAAGAAACTAAAATGTATTCGTACTAATAACAGTGATAAATATTGTGGACCGTTTGATGAATACTATAAGCATCAAGGTATAGACACCAGAAAATTCTTCCTAAGACTCCTCAGCTTAATGGTTTGGCAGAGAGGATGAATATGACCTTGATGGAAAGAGTTAGATGTTTGCATTCCGAAGCAAAATTGTCAAACTCTTTTTGTGGGGAAGGCATTATTGACTGCTGCACATGTGATTAATCTATCTCCTACTGTAGTTTTACAAAGTGATATTCCAAACAAAGTCTGGTATGGAAAAGAGGTTTCCTATGACCATTTGAGGGAGTTTGGTTGTAAAGCATTTGTACATGTGCCAAAAGACGAGAGGTCAAAGTTAGATGCCAAGACAAGATAGTGCATCTTCGTTGGATATGGCCTTGACGAATTTGGTTACAAGCTATATGATTCAATTGAAAAGAAGCTTGTGAGAAGTTGCAATATCATCTTCATGGAGAATCAAACAATTGAAGACATTAAGAAAGCAGAGAAGCTGGAATCCTCCAGTTCTGATGGTGTGGTTCATTTTGATGAAGTGCCTCATGCAAGTGTGCATAATGTTAGTGGGCTCGATGACCGTGATGATGCCCAAGATCATGTTCAGGATCAACATGATAATAACAATGATGGTGTTATTAATGATCCTCTAGCTCATGAAGTTGTGGACGAACCAAATATTCCTCTCAGGAGGTCCACAAGACAACGTGTTCCCTTGTCTCGTTATCTATCAAATAAGTATGTGCTACTCACTGATGGGGGAAAACATGAATGTTATAAGAAGGCTAAGGAAGATAAATACAGGGATCAATGGATAGAAGCCATGCAAGATGAGATAAAATTCTTGAATGAGAACCATACTTATGAGTTGGTAAAATTGCCCAAGGGCATGAAAACTTTGAAGAATAAATGGGTATTCAAAGTTAAAATTGAAGAACATAGCCAGAAGTCCAGATACAAAGCTAGATTGGTTGTTAAAGGATTCGGTCAAAGAAAGAATATTGACTTTGGCAAAATATTTTTACCTGTCATGAAAATATCCTCCATTCGTACAGTTCTTAGTCTGACTGCTAGACTAAATTTGGAGATTGAGCAGATGGATGTGAAGATGACTTTTCTTCACAGTGACCTAAAAGAGGAGATTTATATGAAACAACCTGAGGGCTTCAAAATAAAAGTTAAAGAAAATTTTGTGTGCAAACTTAAAAAAAGTCTTTATGGCCTAAACCAAGCTCCTAGATAATGGTACAAAAAGTTTGAATATGATATAGGGGAGAAAGACTACAAGCAGACTTCCTCAGACCATTGTGCATTTGTACAAAATTTTTTTGATAATATTTTATCATCCTATTGCTGTATGTGGATGATATATTGATTGTGGGTAAAGATACTTCCAAAATTGATGAGCCGAAGAATGAGTTGTGTAATTCTTTTTCTATGAAAGACTTGGGTCATGCCAAATAAATTTTGGGCATGGGGATCACTCATCTAAGAGATGAAAGGAAAATTTATTTATCACAAAAGAAGTACATTGAACATGTACTGGAGTGCTTCAACATGAAGAATGCTAAGCCTGTTAGCACACCTCTTGCTAGTCATATGAAGTTGAGTAAAAAGATGTGTCCTACAGCCAGGGAGGAAAAAGAGAATATGGCTAAAATTTCATATTGCTCTGTCGTTGGAAGTCTAATGTATGCAATGGTGTGTACTAGACTAGATATTGCTTATGCAGTTGGTGTTGTCAGTAGATTTCTTGATAATCTCAAAAAAGAGCATTGAGAAGCTGTGAAGTGGATACTCAGGTATCTGAGAAGAAGCTCAGGTGTATGCTTGTGTTTTGGAGGTTCTAGTCCAATCTTGAAAAGTTATACAAATGTTGATATGGTTGGTGACCTTGATAATAGAAAATTCACTATTATATATTTATTTATTAGGGGGAGCTACATTATGGCAGTCAAAGTAGCAGAAGTGCGTTGCATTATCTACAATAGAAGCTAAGCATATTGCATCTACTGAAGCTAACAAAGAGATGATATGGCTTAAACAATTCCTTCAAGAGCTTGGGCTGCAGCATATGGAGTATGTCATCTATTGTGATAATTAAAGTGCGATAGACTTGAGTAAGAACTCAATGTACCATGCAAGGACGAAACACATAGATGTGAGATACCACTGAATTCGAGAAAAAATAGAGGACAAATCTATGTAGATTGAAAAGATCTGTAAAAATGAGAATCCTGCAGATATGGTAACCAAAGTTATGACAAGAGACAAGTTTGAATTGTACAAAGAACTTGTCGGCATGAGGTCTCTCTGAAAAGTTGAAGGTACTTGCTTCCGGTGAATGGGTCTGGAGGGGGAGATTTTGGGGTCCAGCCCCTTTTTTCAAATATCAACAAACATGGCTGATAACAAAATTCAACAAAGCCGCACCAACCATTGAAAAGTTGCACTATTGGGATGTCACTGATGACATCAGTTTGTCCTTTTTTTTTTTTCATAAAAGGAGCTGCTGAGCTCCTCCATTGAACACATCAAATAGAGGAAAAAATAAAGAGAGTCAGAGAGAGAATAAAATATACTGAGTATTTTATCTGTGAAGTATATCACAGATTATAAGAAAAAAATACTCTGTGAAGAAAAATAGAGTGTGAGCGATATTTTTTAGTAAGGTGAAAAATCAAAAGAGAGTATTTCTTTTGTGTATGTAGAAGTTTTTTTTGTATTGTACTCGTACCTATACGGTGTAAAATTTCTTACTATAGTGATACCAGTTGCTCCTCTTGGCCCGTGACTTTTTTCTTATTTAAAAGGGTTTCCACGTAAAATTTTTTGTTGTCATTATTTTTTCATTTTATTCATATTATTTTGTCATATCTATTTTGTGTTAGTCCGCATTTTTTCCAACAACTTGTACAGTCTTCTTGATGAAGATTCTTATCTTCTTGACGTCACCGGTTCTTCTTTCTGAGGCTCTTCAACGCTGGTCACGTCAACTTCATCATTATTATTAAGAGTACTAATGTTGTCATCTTCATCAACATCCTGTACTCCGGGGTACATTATCATGTTAAATATCCTTTTTTGCGCTTCTCAAACTCTGCAAGATGCTCTTTAACGCAAACGAGGATAGCAACTTCGATCAACTCGCAAATATCAAGAGGCTTCTTCTCTATGGAGAAACTATTCAAGAACATCCTTTCGATATCCATTCTTCTTACACTAATGGAACAAGAACAAACAATTGTATGAAAAGTTTAAGTGAGTGATCACATCCCTTTCTTATATACACGGGTGGAACTCATTTTTTTCTTTTCCTATATTGTTTAGGACCGCCCAAAAATGATGATCGATTGCTGCAAAGTTCATGTGTAGAAAAATAAAATGTTATTTTTAAAATTTATATCTATCTATCTATACCTATACTATCTTAAAAGCACCGATTCTAAAAATTTAAAGTCAAATTACGAAAATATCTTTCACTTAAAATCTATATCTTATCTATATTTATATCTATTTATGTCTATATACTATCTTAAAAACACCAACTCTAAAAATCTAAAGTCAAATTACGAAAATACCTCTCACTTATCTATACTACCTTAAAAACACCAACTCTAAAAATTCAAAGTCAAATTACGAAAATACCCTCACTTAAAAAATTCAATTAAATTAAAAACACCAACTCTAAAAATCTAAAGTCAAATTATGTAAATACTCCTCACTTGAAAAATCCACTTAAATTCCTTTAACTACGTTTATAATTTTAAAATTAAATACTCTAAAAACTGCTTCCCAATAGTTGCAATGGAAAGACACTAGAACAACATAAAATTACGAATAGATACCCCTGCTTCTGACTTATTAGTTCTTCTTGAATATTATAAGCAGGCTTCGAGATTCTGGTCATACTGCTATAATTCTTCATTTGTCAAAGTATTGATTCCATAATTTTGTGATTTATTCTTCTAAAGATCCTATGCTTTTTGAATAAATCTTTTGATATAAATTATGATATTTTTTTTACTTTGTTTGTTTTACGGAAGTTTTTTAATTGTCCTGATTTATGCCACATTTTTTTGATATCCATAGTTAAATTTTTAAAATTTTAAATGTGAATGTCAATTTGAACATGAATTATTAAGGTTTTGGTAATAACATTACATATTTGAAATTTATGTAAAAAAAAAATACTAAGTTAATTAATAATTTAAAATATTTAGAGTGCATATAAAAGATCACATGTGGTTAAAAAAAGATATTTAATTCTTGAAACTTGAAAAATAGTACATAAATTGTGATAAAAGATGTAACATTTATAGTTCTCACTCACATTGTTCTTAATACGATGTGCATTCAAAATCTATTAATTCTCTTATAATAGAACAAATATGCACAATAATATTAAGAAAAGTTGTACACTGTCATTGCTTTTCTCAGGAGGTATGTTTGGTAGAGTGTATTATATAAAAATAGGTCATGATTTAAGAATAATTCTTGGATAATTTAATTATTTTATTGTTCGGTTATTTTATTTGATTTAGCCCATGAATTAGTTATACCTCATTTATGGTATTATTTAATCCATAGAAAATGGAAGGATAGCTAATATAAGGTTTAACAACCCTTGAATAAGCCTTCTAAATGATCAAATTATTCTTCAATCCCCTCAAGTTCTTTTAATTATTTTTTTATTTTTCTTGATGTTATATTTTATATTTGTAATATTGTACTAATAAATTTATTTAAATAAATTAAGTTACAATTTTTTTTTTTCATTTTTGGGTTCATATTTACATATATAAAATAATTTTTTGTCATATCAAATTTTTAAATTTTATTTATTTATGGGTTCATATTTACATAATATAAAATTAAAATTGGCATGTCAAAAATTTATTTCGATAATTAATTTAGTTGAGTTATTTTGTTGATATAAATACCTTATTGAGTGATTTTAGTATACAAAACAAAGTTCAATAGATAAATTCTCAAAGTTGGATGATTTAAGATATTAACTCCATTTAAAACTACAACTTGCAATTTTTATTTGTAAACATAGATGGTTTATTCGATCTTATTATTATTTATGGTCTTTTTGATTGTAAAAGTGGATGTTCTATCTTTATTAAATTAAAATTGATATTTTGTGAATAATTAATTTATTAAGATGACAATTATTTATCTTCAAGTAACTCAAAGCGAGAAATTAAGTAGAAAACATGACAACAAATTTATTCTTCTCCAAGCTAGTTAGAAGGCTACAAAAGAACAAAAATCTCCGATAATCATCTACTTGACCCAATTACATGAAATATAATATCCCTTAATAATTCAAGGATATAATTAGAAAAGAATGTTTTTGTAAAATTTTAAATCAACCACAAGATTAGTTGTGAAGTAATGAATGGGATAAAAATAATCCCCGTATTACTAATTCGTGTATTATTAATCCCTGTATAACTAATCTCTGCATTACTAATTCCTCCATTATTCATTTTTATACCAAACAACTTCCAAGTAATTTGATTTTTTTTTTTTTTGGTTATTCTTGCATTTTACTTGTATTCGGGCGCACAAACAATTGATAACACTTTGCTTTTTTTTTTTTTTTACTAGGATAAATAGTAAAGACATTAGTCACATGCATGTTTTGTGTCGTTTCTATTTAATTTTTTTTCATAATTTTCATTAAATTTAATAGCTAAAATTATTAAATATTTGACGAAAAAAAGGAATGGTCACTTTCAACAAACTTTAATGACCAAAGCTACTTAGGAGCCTAAAATAAATGGATCCTCAAACATAAATGACCATTTTTTAATGAGTTAATTACCTTTTTAATCTCTTTTATAAAATATTTACTATTTTAA
>JAABOM020044787.1:0-16203 GCA_011800125.2 Solanum clarkiae | reverse complement strand
AGCATTTGATTGACAATTTATATAAATTTTTTGTATCGTCAATTTTGTTTTAAGAAAACAAGTACAATCTTCTTTATATAATATAATCCATAAACAATGCAAATGTTTTTAATGTCTCTCAAAAAGTTTTAGAACCCCATTTCAATTTATTTAACTATTTTTGACTTGACACAAAATTTTAAAAATAACAAAAACTTCTAAATCTTGTGTCCTTAATCTAAAAATATGTTTGAAAAAAGATTCTAAATATAACACTTAATTTTGTGATCCTAAACATGTCGTGTGAATGTTAGAATTAATGAGTTGACAAAAAGAAAAAAAAAGACATTCTTTTTTACATCAATAAAAGAAAGTAAGACAAATAAATTGAAACGAAAAATAGTAGAATTTTTGTACTCCCTTCATTCTAAAATTTTTTTATTGTTGTAATCATATAAAATTTATTAGAATATAAATTTTATAATATGATTCAAGTCATATTAAATTCGAAAGTTTATTAGTCCAAAATGAATATTATGGATTAATATTATTGGTTTTATTAATTAAGTCCAATAAAATATGAATTTGATTAAAAGCCCAAATTCATTTATTTGGGCTACAAAAGATGACCCACTTCATTGGGCCCCATGTCCCATAATCCAAGAGGCCCACTTGATGCCACATGTCAAATGATATGGCACGCTAAGTCAAACAAAGAAGCCAATAGGATCATGCCGTGTGTCAAAAAGACAGGCCCATTTCATTAAAGCCCAACATGCCATGTCACTTAAATTTGATTGGCCAGGAGAAAGTCTGATTCTATTATGACTCCTCTATTCTACAACTATATATAGTGGTCTTCATAATTCAGAATTGAAATAAAAAAATTCTAACAAAAAGCTAGAGAGAGCTCGTGGATCAAATGCCACAATTTCTCTACAAATTCAAGAATTCAAACATTCAAGCCTTCAAGTTCAAGAACAAGCTTATAAGCTCTTGAACTCAAGATGCAAGATCAAAATCAAGATTCAAGATCAAGAAACAAGATCAAAATAAAGAAACGAGATCAAAATCAAGATTCAAGATCAAGAAACAAGATCAAAATAAGATTCAAGATCAAAATCAAAATTCAAGAACAAGAAATAAGATCAAAATCAAGATTCGAGATCAAAGTTCAAGATCGGATTCAAGAACAGACTTTAAATTCTATACCAAGATCCATAGCCCTTGAATTTAAACTTAAAAAGGCGAATCAGAAGATTCATAGAGATTGTAACACTCACTTTATTGAAATCAAATACTACAAATTGTTGCGATATTTTCGTTCTTAATTATTATTTTCTCAACGCGAATTTTATGATCTACAAATTCTGGCACGCCTAGTGGGATAGTCTCTACCTCTCATCTAAACTTTTCAAGCACCAAAGAATACTGAAATGGCTTCTAAGAAGATTTCCCAATCAACTTCCTCTAAGGATGCTGATTCCAAGTTTTCTTCTGAAGTGAAGGGAATCCTTGGTGTTACTTTTGGAAGTGTCGGAGTTGTTACAAGAAGTAAAGCTACTATACTATGACAATAAACACTGCGAGTGTCATCCGCACCAACTCTTGATTTTGGTTCTTCAACCCCAAAAGGAGCGAGGCCCTCTGTGAATGCTTCCGAAGAAGGAAGCAGTGTTGCTAAAAGGTCAAGTAGAAATTGGCTCTGCTTGAGGTCTCTCGTTCTAAGAACTCTACTGCAAAGAAGGGTCGTGACTCATCCAATGAGTCTTCTCCATGTGCATCGCATAATTTGAAACCCCTGAATATCAACTTCCATGATAATCCATGCTACTCTTCTGCGCCTCCAATGGTCATGCAGGCGATGATAACTAATGCTTCATCCATAGAAGAACAACTTGCAAACCTAGTGAAGATGATTGAAGAATTGACTAGGCATGTGCAACACCAAGACTCTCGCATTGATAATTTGATGGATAAGGTGGATGGTCTACTAGATGGATAATCTAGCCATGTACCTGGGAAGGGTATTGAGATTCAAGAGGATGAAAATCCTATGAAGCAAGAACCAACTCTCGAAGAGTTGCTAGTTTCTGCTGAAGGAATGATCCCGCTTGATCAATTGAAGGAGTTCATCGAAGGGACCATTAAATACAACTATGAATTATCCACAAGGGCTTCCCATATTCATGCTAAGCCCTACACTGCAAGGATTGATAGCCTCCGAATACCTGCCGATTATCACTCCCCAAATTTCAGTAGTTTGAAGGCAAAAGGAAATCCAAAGAAGTATGTTGCATACTTTATGGAGACAAGTAATAATGCTGGGACCTGTGGAGACCATCTCGTTAAACAATTTATCCATTCCTTGAAAGGAAATGGCTTTGACTAGTACACGGACCTTGAGCCTAATTCCATTGATAGTTGGGAGCAACTGGAGCATGAGTTTCTTAATCGCTTCTATAGTACTAGGCGCATAGTGAGCAGGGTAGAACTCACAAATACTAGCCAAAGAAAAGATGAACTGTCACAACTTCATAAATTGATGGAGAAGCACGAGATTTAATTGCAAAGACAGACTTAGTGAAACCTCTGTTATAGAAATTTGTATCCAAGGGATGCATTGGGGCTTCTGTACATCCTACAAAGGATCAAACCTAAGTCTTTTAAAGATCTAGCAATGCGTTCTTATGATATGGAATTAAACATGTCTTCTGCTATAAAAGATGGGATGCTTCTCCTCGATCCTCGCAAAGGAAAGGACAAACAAGAACCACTTATGCCCATGAATGACAGCAAAGAGTCCATGAATGTCAATATCTCACATGTGAAGTTTACTACGAAGGAGAGTAGTAAGCAAAGTGTAAAGATAACTTTTCAAGAGCGTCCAAACCAAAATCTAACCTTGAGAGAGTTGCAAGAAAAGGAATACCTTTTTCTAGATTCTGATGTTCCTAAAATTTTTGAGGGGTTGGTTGAGCTAAAGCTCATTGAGTTGCTAGAGATGAGATGGCCTGATGAAGCTGGGAAGACCGATGACCCAAATTATTGCAAGTATCATAGACTTGTGAGCCACCCTCTTGAAAAGTATTTTGTCTTTAAGTACAAGGTAATGCAATTGCTTAAAGAAAATAATATTGTCCTTGATGATGGAAAGGAAAGCTCTAATCAAATCTCTATCGTATTCGGCTCGCTTGACCCAGTCCAAATATGTCCACCTGAAGAAGAAGGGTCAATAGAGCAAGGGAAGTACCAAACTAATACAGATGATGATGAAGGTTGGATTCTCGTGACTAAGCGGAGATGAAACAAGACAAGTCCACAGAAAGGATCACTTGAACAACCAATCAGACCAAGGGTAGTGAAGAGATTAAAGAAGTAGAAATCTGCCAGTCGTCCAAAGGGGCCAAAAGTTGAAAGGCATCACCACCAGAAACTGCGACGTCCTATGACTTTTGGGGAATTCTTACCAAGATGGTTTTGTATGGAGGCCACCCAAGACAATGTTTAGGCATTATGTTCCAATTCTGACAAGGGAGAAATAATGAATGAAGGTTCATCGAAGGTATCTCTTGCTGACAAAGATGAACTGACAGGTGAAATTCCATCAAAAACATCTCTGTCATCTTCTGAAAAGTCTGTGGAACCTCTTCTTCAAGAAGTACACATATGTTCCACAAAGATCACATTTTACTAACGATAATATTCTATTTGGCAAAACTCCACACAATCACCCTTTCTATATGGTGGGTCACGTGTTAGAGAAGAAGATAAATAGAATTTAGATAGACGAAGGGTCTGGAGTCAACATTCTACCCATTCACACATTGAAAGATCTTGGCATCACAACCAAAGAGTTTAGCGAAAATGTTTGTTGATACAAGGGTTCAATCAAGGGGATAGAGATCTATATGCTCGATTAAGCTAGAAATTCATATGGACGATTTGCAAACAAGTGCATGGGTGCATGTGATTGATGCAAAGATTTCATATAATATATTTTTTAGAAGGCCTTGGGTGCACAAGAACAAAATTATCTCATCTTCTTACTATCAGTGTTTGAAGTTCTTTGAAGATGGAATCGAAAGGAAGATTGTTGCTGACAATAATCCTTTCACTGAGGTTGAGTCACATTTTGCCGATGTAAAATTCTATTTGAAAAGTTATGTGGTGAAAGGGGTAAAGCTTGAGGGTGTCAAACTAAACAAGCCTAAGAAGCTCAAGTGAAGCCACCAATACGACTATTGAAAGGGCCAAATCCGACAAAAGGGAGCCTAGTACTTTCCAAATAAGGGGAAGACCATACCCTCAAAAATTAAGCTAGCACCTACACTCCGTTATGTCCCAAAGGTGAAGAAAGAGGAGGGTCAGTTATCTGATGTCCGAGGGAATGTTCCAGAGGGGTTGACCCTTCCTATAAAATGGATCGATGCAATAAACTTGTCTTCAAAGTTGTGGGAAATTTTGTGGCTCAAAATCCACACAAGGTACATCACTCCCTGTAAAACGTGCAAAAGGCTTTGATCCAAATGCTTACAAGTTACTTGCAAAGATCGGGTACAACCCTGATGAGCCTTCTAAGCTAGGAAACTCCCATCAGAGGGAACAACCAGGCAAACACGTGAAGGTTTAGGCTATAGCCAACCACGATCGATATGCATCTCCATAAGAAGGGCGAGCAATAACTATATCACTATAGAAGATGAGTGTCTTTCTTCTAATAAACAATCTTCTATCTTTGACCGACTTGGCAAACCTGCTGCAAGAACTTCTGTGTTCATAGGCCCATTGAAGAAGAAGAATAACAAGCATCGAAGAAGTGACCTAAGAGTAATGATGCTTTCTTTACCTAGTACCCAAAAGGATTTCCAAAGCATAGTTCCTTCCAGGATGAAGCAACGAGTGGAACTCATAGTTTCATGTAAAGAGGTACTAAAAGCAAAGGCTCACACTGTGGTTTACACTAAAAAGCACGAGGAAGATGAAGAAAGTGTAGGCTCCTCATGTCATGTTACAACTCAGATTAAGAATGACGCCTCATGCCAACTGAAAATTGATTAAGAGTTAGGAGGTATTCTTTGGTGTAATCATATATCAATCAATGACAATGATCCACAAGAAGAGGAGGATGCTGTAGAAGCTCCACCAGAGTTAGAAGAAGGAGTGAAGACCACGATTGATTCCTTAAAGGAAGTTAACCTTGGCACAGATGAAGAACTGAGGCTAAATTACTTGAGTGCTTTCCTAGAAGCCGATGAAGAAATGAATTATATTAACATACTCAAAGAATATGCAGATGTCATCCCTTGGAGATATAAAGAAATTCTTGGTTTGAATCCCAAGATAGCAATCCACCAATTAGCAGTCAACCACGACGCTCGTCCTATCAAGCAGGCTCAAAGATGTTTCAGGCCAGACTTGGTTCCATTGATCGAGAAAGAAGTTAACAAACTCATTGAGATGGGCTTCATTCGAGAATTTAAATACCCTTGTGGATTTCAAGTTTGTCCTTGTGAGGAAGAAAAATGGCCAAATTCGAGTTTGTGTCGACTTTAGAGATCTCAACAATGCATGCCCTAAAAATGAATTCCCTCTACCTGTTTTAGAGCTAATGATTGATGCTACAACTGTTTATGAGGCAATGTCATTCATGAATGGTTCTTCTGGCAATAACCAAATTCGCATGTCACCAAAGGACGAAGAACTCACATCATTTCGTACACCCAAAAGCATTTATTGTTACAAGGTGATGTCCTTCGGTTTGAAGAATGCTGGTGCCACATATCAAAGGGCCATGTAAAATATATTTGATGATTTACTCCATCAAAATGTTAAATGTTATGTTAACGACTTGGTGGTGAAGTTGAAGAGAAGGAGCGACCATTTAAAAGACTTGAGAATGGTGTTTGAGTTGCTTTCAAGATATCAATTAGGATAAATCCATTAAAGTGTGCCTTTGGGTTTCTTCTGGAAAGTTTCTTGGCTTCATTGTGTGGCATCGAGGAATTGAGATTGATCAAGCCAAAGTTGATGCAATTTTGAAGATGCCCGAACCTTGAAACATTCATGAGTTGAAAAGTCTCCAAGGGAAATTAACCTACTTGAGGAGGTTCATCTCAAATCTAGCTGAAAGATGTTAACCATTCTATCATCTCATGAAGAAAGGTGTCCCTTTCAAGTGGGATCAAACATATAGAAAAGCCTTTAAAAGTATAAAAGCGTATCTGGCGATACCTCCGTTCTTAGTAGCCCTTATACCTGGAAAGTCACTGATACTTCACATTGCGGAACAAGAAATGTCGGTGGGAGCCTTACTAGCTCAAGAAAATAATGAAGGCAAAGAAAATGCCCTTTATTACTTAAGTAGAATGATGACACCGAATGAGCTGAATTATTCGCCAATTGAGAAGTTGTGTTTCGCTCTGGTCTTTTTGATTTAGAAGATAAAGCATTTATTTCAAGCTCATATTGTCCGCCTTATTTCTAGAGTAAATCCCATCAAATTTTTTATGTCGAAACCAATCTTTAGTGACCTACTAGCAAGTGGTACCTTCAATTCCAACAATTTGAGATTGTATACATCCCTTAAAAGGCTGTGAAAGGACAAGCATTAGCAGACTTCTTGGTGGATCATCTTATACCAGATAATTGGGAATTAACTGATGAACTTCCTGATGAAGATGCAATGACCATCGAAATCCATCCCCCTAGGAAAATGTACTTTGATAGGGCCGCGCATTGTGGAAGAGTTGGTGCAGACATAGTGTTTGTCACTTCACAAGTAGAAGTCCTACTATTCTCCTTCACATTGAAACAACATTGTTCCAACAATGTTACAGAATATCAAGCACTAATACTTGGGGTCAAAATGGCCATTGACATAAAGCAACTGCAGTTGCAAGTTTTTGGTGATTCCCAACTGGTGATTCGACAACTCTTGGGGACTGTGAGATCAAGAAGCCTGAACCGCGCCCATATCATTGTAATGCTCAAAATTTAATAGGATGGCTTAGAGATGTAACCCTCCAACATGTACCAAGAAAGGAAAATAAAATGTTCGATGCCTTAGCTGCTCTAGCCTCAACCTTTACTCTTCCTGATTAGACGCAAGTTACTATCTGCCAAAAATGAGTAGTACCACCATTAGACGAAGATGAACATATGGAGAATGAGCTTGAGCATGCTGTCGCAGTTTCTGAAACCAATAAAGAGGACCAGCGACAAGCCATCATCAACTATTTATGTTATGGGATACTTCCAAAAGATGCTAAGAGAAAGACTGACATTCGTTGTCGGGCACCTCATTTTCTCTATTACAAGGAAACATTGTATAGGAGATCATTTTATGGAGTGCTCTTGTGGTGCTTGGGGTTGAAAGAAGCAACTCAAACTTTGCAAGAGGCACATTCAGAAGTATGTGAATCACATCAGTTTGGACCAAAGCTCCATTTTCACATAAAAAGAATGGGGTATTATTGTCCAACCATGGTAAAAGATTGCTTGGATTATGCTCAAAGGCGCAAGTCTTGTCAATTCCATGCGAACTTCATACATTAACCGCCTGAAATTTTACACTGGACCGTTGAATCTTGTCCATTTGATGCTTGGGGATTGGATGTTGTTGGACCACTACCGAAATCCTCCAGTGGACACTTGTACATCTTAGCTGCGACAGACTACTTTTCAAAATGAGCCAAAGCTGTAGCTCTTAATGAAGTCAAGAAGGAGAACGTTGCAAACTTCATTCACGTAAACATCGTTTATCGGTTTGCCATTCCATGATACATATTCACGGATAATGGCAAGCCATTTGATAACAAGTTGATGAATAAGATATGCGATCTCTTTGGCTTCAAGTAGCGGAAATCTTCTATGTACCATGTTGCCACCAATGGTCTGGATGAAGCATTCAATAAGACTCTATGAAATCTTCTGAAGAAAGTGGTCTCTAAGTCCAAACAAGACTAGCACGAAAGAATGGAAGAAGCATTGTGGTCATATAGGATGACATATCGCACACCAACTCAAGCAACCCTATATTCTCTTGCTTTTGGAGTTAAAGTAGTCCTACCACTCGAGCATCAGATATAGTCTTTAAGACTGGCTATCCAAGAAGGGCTCACTGAGGAAGAAAATGCTTGAATGCATCTTGTTGAGTTAGAAGCACTTGATGAAAATATGTTAGAAGCCCAAGAAAATCTTGAATGCTATCAAGCTCGTTTGTCTCGTACCTTCAATAAAAAGGTTCACTCAAGGTGTTTTCAAGTTGGAGACCAAGTTCTCGTAGTAAGAATGCCCATTATCACTTCACAGAAGTCCGGGGGAAAATTTACCTCGAAGCAGGATGGACCATATGTAGTACAAGAAGTTTACTCAAATGGCGCTTACAAGCTTGTCAATGCAGATGGCATGAGGATCGGGCCTATAAATGCAAATTTTCTTAAGAAGTACTACCTTTGAGGAAAATTATAGTCCTTGGATTTGAGTATAAAAGTGCATGATACTCCTGGCCCGCAAGAGTATAAACTGTGTACGACACCCTAAAAAAAAACCTCCCCAGAACTATGTTGTGAATTGATGCTCTTCATTAATGTACGTAGGCGCTTGGAATTATATTCTAAGTTCAATTGCCTGAGTGATAAAAAATGATATGTCCCTTACTTGATTCATTATGGGGGCAAAGCCCTATGGAATGTGAGTAAAAGATTGGGCCGAATACAACTAAGATTCTCGATAGATAATTTGAGATATTGATTCGCATATAAATTTTGGAACTATGGACCTAGCTGAATCGGAGAGCTCCAAAGTGCCACGGTATCATAGAATTAGGTACCATATGAATAGGCCCGAGAAAACCTGCAAGCTTGAGGTCTTCAAATTTAATCAAGTTTGCAGGTTGAAGTTTTCATGTTCCTTAAGTCTCTAAGCTAAATTCCCCAAAGTCTACAAGTTGGTTCTCAAATTAAGCAAATATGCAAGTGATGGTCCTCAAGTTCTCATGTATTGTGTTGATATTCTTTAAAGTTATCCATTTCGAAAGTTAAAGCATTAAGTTGCATAAAATTTTTGAAGACGAATGCACGAACTTCAAAAGAGAAGGGATTTTTATTATTTTCATTCTTACTAGCATGCCAAACATGAATTGTGTTTGATTTATTAAGGCTTGCAGCAAAAGAAAAAATGTGAAGAATTTCAAGTTAGAACCACAAATGCAAGATATAAGACAAAAAAATTAGAGAAATTCTATTGCTATAAAATTGTCTAACATATCAATCAAAATCTTCTGAAAATAAAGAAAAGAAGTAAAAAGAAAGGGGTAAGGGAGCTTAATCTAAGCATAATTTGTAGTTGATCAAATCTTGATGACTAGTCTCTAAGACCTCTCTCCTATGCTCCAAGCGAGTTGAATCGTCAGTCGTCAAGAAGTCCACGTTTTCATAAGAGGATACTTCAATCTCAACAACTAAGATCTTTCCTGAACCTCCTCAATCTCCTTCTTGGCAGCAACTATAACAGCCTCAAGTTCCTCTTGTTCCGCCAGTAGTGTTGCTAACTTCTTCTTGACCTTCTTCAGTGACTTCCTTTTCGAAGGAGCATGTTTAGTCTTCTCACCCTCCTCTGCTCGAAGTGACTCAAGATCCTCCTTGGCCTTAGAAATCAATTCCAGCTTTTTGTCCTCATGCACCCTATCTGTAAAATTGGAGCGTTCTTGGTCATCGGAGGCAGCTAGCTCAAAGAGAGAATCCACCAAATGCTTCAGTGATGAAAGATCTATGAGATGCGTCTCAGTCATCTCTGGGAGAATCTCATAGATATCTTCTTTGTAAGAAGAAATTGAGTCTATGGAAGTTCTAGAAAGTTTGCTACAAATCTCCTTCCAAATGCCCAAGATATACTTCTTTTTGTGAGTTGAAACAATGCTTTTTCCTTCAAAAATAGACTTAGCCACATCTGGCCTTGAATGAAGTGGAAGAGTGTTGCTCCAATCGAGGGTCAACCTTTTTAAAGTTTGATTATGAGAAGTGATTTCAATTCTCTAGTCTTGTTCAATAGCTAAAGTTGACTCTGTCTCAGGTTTCGATGTCGTGATGGACTCCACGCTAATTTGCGGCCTCTCTTGTAGTAATTCCTTTGGATACTCAGCAACATTCACCTACACAAAAGGGGGGGGGGGGGGAGAATTAGAAAATTAGTTAACCAGGAATTGTCCTTAAAATTTATTTTAAAAAAAGGGGATTTGTGGTCAAAGGAAAAAACCTATTCACTCTTAATGGCTATTGTTTTTGGAGGACCATCAATGCCTCGTTCTTCCAGAATCTCCAACTCAACAGTCTTGAGCACAATTGGTTCATGTCTTTTCCATTGCTACTTTTGCTAGTCTCTTGAGAGGCTTGCTTTGTAGATGGAAGAATTAAGGGGCGTTTCTTTGTAGGGGTAGGAGCACGGGCTACTTATTTCTTAGATTCTTTAGAGGAATTGAGCCTCTTACTTTGAAGTGGTGGGGCAAGTAGATTATCAACTTTTAAGAGCTCCTCTCTGACGTATTGACCTTTGTCCCCTAAAAAGAGTGGTGAAGTTCGGACCAACCGTTTCGAACAAAGTTTCCAGATTATCCTCAAGGAACGTCCCATGAGATTTTTCCCACCAAAATAGGTATCGAGTGGAGTAAAGTCTCTTTGCAAAAGCAACTGCAGGAGGAAATATCGCTCTTGACATGGTAGTATGTGAGATGCATATTCTCCAATACCAAAGCCCCTTATCAAGAGATTCAGCACGAATATCATATTCTAGATATCCAGGAGTATCTTTATGGAACCTAAATTGACGACTAAATTAGTGGGGACTATATGGCTCGATAAGGAAAGAGTCCCCTTCCAGTAAAGTAAGATAATTAAAGCGAAAGATCATAAAATAAGATGAATCCAACTCTGAAGCTTTGTTATCATCAACATAATAAGTTGGTTGAGGCCTAGTAAGCATGGTCGCAGTCCACACAAGCTTTCATCTCGATGGATGCACTTTCGTGCCTCATCTTTGTCAAAATATTTGGAAGTACCCTTCGCCAAAATATATCATCCGTGGGAGGGAAGATCTACTAGCAAGAGGATAATTTGTCTTAAGATAATGAGAAAGCCAACCATAAACATAATGGATGGGGAAAGAAACCTTAATACGATCAAATTGGCAAGAATTTGAAATCTTGTTTAAGCCACGATAGTTCTCGTTAAGACCAGGACTGCAAGGCTAACCCATTCGACCACTCGCCATCAAGCTTGTCATCTAAAAAGTTTCAAGACGAATAAGACTTTCCCCTTTAGAGGGAACTACAAAGATGCATAACCAACAGGACAAGAAAGCTGCCAAATAAGCCACATATTTTTGGTGTTCTGCTCCAAGCATAGAAAATGTCGTCTCTTGAGAGCTTAACCATGTGCTCACCTCCGTTTACATGTCATCTGTCGGGTTATGCATAGATGCTAAGCGTCGAACCTTGTTCTCTCTTATCGAGGGAGCTAACTCATACTTGATGTCTTGTTTACACCAGAATTGTATCCAGTCAGTGAAAGAGATCCCCAAGCTTTCACCCTTCCTCTCTCTAAGATGATAGAAGACAACAAATAAATAGTCACAAGTTTGAGGAAGAAATCTATCCTTTTCCGCATCATGACCTGTAAGCTCTTTGGCATTAGGTATCACTTCTACATAAGGACACCCACTGATTGGTAGGCTGCCAAGAATATACAAGTCCCAAAGAGATATGGATGCTTCTCCGAGAGACGTAAGAAGTGTGTTTGTTTGGGGACACCAAGCCTCACAAAAGGCCTGCACGATATTAGAGTTCCGATCATTAGTAAAAAGAAAAGCAGCTATAGCATTTCGGAGGTTAGCATCATTCAAGCTCTGCCTATTTTTGCTAAGGACATCTTCTGTCCATTCCCAATAGCCAGGGATGCAATGATATTCAGCCTCGAACAAGATTTCATCTCCCCAATGTAACCCTTCTTGGATCACGCGACGCCTCAAATTTGGAAAAATGCTCGCAAGATTGGTGCCTTGAAGATTTGGTGTCTCAAGATATCGTACCTTGGAAGCTTTGTTAGATTTGTGGATGCATTCAAAGGTCCAATTTGCCTTAAGAAGGGTGTTTCTCAATTGTGGCCACGCATCTGCATAACGACCAACTAGAGGATCTCGTACTAAAAGCTTGGTCTCTACCTTGCTGTCTTGTGGCCCACTTATAAGGTAACTGAGTCCAGAAGATGAGCAAGTGTAGTCTTTGAAGAAGACCATTGTTCAGTCTTCATAAAAGGAAAAGTGTTATCCTTCATCAATGATAGCATGCAACAAAAAGGGGAACAAGAATCAAAATAAAAGAATGTGTCTAGTTGGGTGTCCCTATGTTTATACATTTAGAACAGCGGAAAGCCTCGTTTTGTTGGTTCCCTATGTTTAAACATTTAGAACAGTGTGAAGTCTCGTATTGTTGGTCCCATATGTCTAAACATTTAGAACAGCGAAAAGCATCGTTTTGTTGGTCCCCTATGTTTAAACATTCAGAACAGCGGAGAGCCTCGTTTTGTTGGCCCCATATGTTTAAACATTCAGAACGGTGAAAACCTCGTTTTGTTGGTCCCCTATGTTTAAACATTCAGAATAGCGAAAAGCCTCATTTTGTTGGTCCCCTATGTTTAAACATTTAGAATAACGTAAAATCTCATATTGTTGGTTCCAATGTGTAAGCATTTAGAACAGCGTAAAGCATCAAAGTGGTGATCTCAAGGCGTGAGCGCGGATTTATACCTTCACACTTCAAAATCAAATTCTTGTAATATTAAGAATCTTGAATTATGGCCCTACAACAAAAAAAAATTGGGGACCAAGTTGACAAGAAAATACAATAACCATTGACTCTTTATTACAAGGAAAAAAAAGAAAATAATAATTATTTTTTCTTTGTAAGTATTTTCTTTTATTCTTTTCACAAAAAGGATAAAAATAAGATTATTGGGGAGCAAGTGATTTTTAAAGAAAAAAGAAAAGAAAAAAATATGATTCATCACCCAAAGAAGCTATTTTTTGATGATTAAACATATGTATGTTCTTTCTTTTAGTCACTTTTATATGAAATACAAAATACTCATCTGATTAAAAAAAGAAAGAAAGAGGTAAATCATCAAACAAAGAAATTATTTTTTGATGAATTAAATACATGTATATTTTTTTAGTCACTTTCATATGAAATACAAAATACTCATGTGATTGAAAAAGAGAGGAACAACAAAAGAACAAATAAAAAAATATTACCTGTCAGAGGACGTGCTCAAATGCCTTGCAAGCAAAGAAGAATTAGTGCCCATCAACGTGGGTGGACTTCCCTTCTCCAAGACGAACTCAAATTGAGGAGTCGGTTATGTTGTCCTAATTGGACATGGCCAGTAACGAGACTATAGCTCAAAGAGACGTGGTCAGCAAGGGCTATGTTATCCCATGAAAACAAGGAAAGGGAGAAGGAACTTTAAGCATTGAATGCTTGAAAAGTGTCTCCCACTAAATGTTAATGATGGCACTTAACTACAAATGACAATAATAATAAAATAATGTATAAATTAAGCTCAACGTGTTTTGATCGGGTGCACCATATATTGGTCATGTTCTTCAACACGTATTAAGTCAAAATGTTCTTCAATACATATTGCAATTATGCATTAATTTAATACTTAAGCCTAGGCTTCAAAAGACAAAATATCTCAATAAGACTTGAAGTAGGGGGCATTTATAATCATATAAAATTTATTAGAATATAAATTTTATAATGTGATTCAAATTATATTAAATTCGAAAGTATATTAGTCCAAAATGAATGTTATAGATTAATATAATTTGGTTTATTAATTAAGTCCAATAAAATATGGATTTAATTAAAAGCCCAAATTCATTTATTTGGGTTACAAAACATGACCCACTTCATTGGGCCCCATATCACATAATCCAAGAGGCCCACTTGATGCCACGTGTTAAATGACGTGGCTCGCCAAGCCAAAAAAAGAAGCCAATAGGATCATGCCGTGTGTCAAAATGACAGGGCCATGTCACTTAAATTTGATTCACCGGGAGAAAGTCTGATTCTATCATGACTCCTCTATTCTACAACTATATATAGGGATCTTCGTAATTCAGAAATGAGATCAAAAAATTCTAACAAAAAGTTAGAGAGAGCTCGTGGATCAAACGCCACAATTTCTCTACAAATTCAAGAATTCAAACATCCAAGCCTTCAAGTTCAAGAACAAGCTTAAAAGCTCTTGAACTCAAGATTCAAGATCAAAATCAAGATTCAAGATCAACAAACAAAATCAAAATCAAGAAGCAATATCAAAATCAAGATTCAAGATCAAGAAACAAGATCAAAATCAAGATTCAAGAACAAGAAACAAGATCAAAATCAAGTTTCGAGATCAGATTCAAGAACAGACTTCAAATTCCGAGATCAGATTCAAGAACAGACTTCAAATTCAACAACAAACTCCAGAGCCCTTGAATTTACACTTGAAAAGGAGAATCAGAGGATTCGTAGAGATTGTAACAATCGCATTATTGAAATCAAATACTACAAATTGTTGTGATATTTTCGTTCTTGATTATCATTTTCTCAACGCGAATTTTATCGTCTACACTTGTTTCTGTCTTTCTTTTTTAAGAGTCGATATAATTAATTTTTAAAGTTAAATTTGAATAAATTAATTTAATATTTTTTTCAAAAATTTTAAACTATACGGAGAGTAATGTCGATTATAATTTTTTCTCATATAAATATGATGAAAACATATATATTTAAGTGTTGTTTAAATTTTACATCATTTGAATCTGAAAAAAATAGTGATGAGTACTTTAGAATGAAGCAAATATATTTCAAAAAAGTTATATTTTTAGTCTTTTTAAAAAGTAATAAAGTTGAACTTTTTAGTTATAAGTTTTCAAAAAGATGATTTTTAAAGTTTAGACATTTAAGAATTTGTATTGAAAGAGCTACCTGGATTTTAAATAAGGCAAATAAAAAATATAATGAAGATTGTAATGACAAATAGGGTTTACAAAACGTGAATAGAGTTGATAATTGTTAAGCATTTAAATTCATAAATAAAAACTTAATAAGATTGAAAAGATATAAAGATAATTAATGGCTCCACATTTATTACTCATGTTTAGAGACAATTGGTAAGAAAGTAAGATGGTTTTCCTTCCATTCTCTTCTATATAATAGATAGAAATAATATCTAATAATAAATAGAAAAGAAATATGGAAACAAAAAGATGCTTCTAGATTTTTATTCTAATATTAAACTATTTAACTATTTTTCCTTAAATGTAGTAATATTTTTAAAATTATCATTGATCATCCATGTCTTCACCTTTCTATACAATAGAAATATATAATAATAATAATAATAATAATAATAATAATAATAATAATAATAATAATAATAATAATAATAATAATAACAACAACAACAACAACAACAATAAAGCACTAATAATCCAGTGAATGTTCCTCATTCCCCTTCTTCTTTTATCCGGTGAGTTATATAATGATTTTTTTAGTAGTGTATTTATTTTAGAATTAAAATCTGTCGCAAAAAGAGATTACCGTTATTGCAGAAATTTAGCAGTGGTGAAAATATCGTGTTATCTACCTAGTTTCCTTTAAATCTTTTTATCTAGCTAGTATATATAGAAAAACTTTTAACTAGTCTAGTTTGATCCTACATATTAATTTGCTTCTAATAAACTATATGTCACGACCTTGTCCCGGTCAAGATAACGACCATTAGATCCCACCTACAGGCAAGCCAATTACTCAAGCCACGTGGTACCTGTCATGACTCTCTAGTCAAATCATAGCCAACACCATAATATACATAACGAAACCTACCCATAACCTAAAAGTCAACTTGTCACGACCCCACCCAGGGTCCATGATTAGTGCCGATTAGGCACCTAGACAAACACTAAAATGGATTTCCAACTATAATAGCTAAGGAATCTACGAAAATTTCGTCAGAGTTTCCTCTGTTTTACTGACTAACCACACCTGCAAATAGCAACCCCAGCATACAGCAAATATCTAAATACATATACATGTGGGCCGACAAGGTCACCACTGCGGTAGAACCGCCCAACAAATGTATCATACATACATAGTCATACCACATGCAATATCCCACA
>JAABOM020044776.1:0-16203 GCA_011800125.2 Solanum clarkiae | reverse complement strand
TAGTTTATAGATAGTTATTTATTTTAAAGGGTATAATAAATATTAATTCATTATACATTTTTAAAATAAAAAAATAAAAATTAGGCCAGTAATATATTGTAATCTTAACATAACTAATATCTATAATATTAATATCTATATAGCTAAATCCTGCCTAACTAAAATTTTCGTAACTTTAACCGGCTACCTAACAACCCTTAAAAGATTAACCAATATACATTGTTAGTGGGATGACTATTTTACACGGTTTAGGAGTTCTTAAGGCTTTATAATGGGTAAGATTCTCAATTATTTTTTAATATTAAAATATAAAATAAGATATCAGTAGTATACGGAAATTGAAACTCTTTAAGTATTTTCCATCCAAAATAGGAAGGATTAACTACACATCTTCAATTCATGGCCATTTGTTTTACAATATTATTGTTTATTCAATTGCCATAGAAGCAAAGTATCGGCGTACACGAAGAAATTTGACATAATCATCGATATAATTGTCTGTTTCAAATTTTATAAATATGTAGAATAAACTTGATTTAATTTATAAAAATATATGATATTCCAAAGGATCAAATTTAACAAAAAATGCTCGCACTTAAATAAGTATAATGTGAATAGTGTCTAGATAAGTGCCTCTATATTACCAACAGACGAGTGTTTCCTCTCGTTAATTAATTAATTCAATTTTATTTTTTTTATTTAGTGGACGATGGTGACAATGATAAATATATTAAATTTGAATAATATTTAAATCGTTAAGCTAAATTTATCTTCTTAATCTACCATGATTTATCAAAGCAAAATTAGAAGGAATTACATGTGGTACTAGAAAAATTAAATTAGTGTTTGGAAAATTAAATTAGATAATTCAAATCATCGATGAAACGATTCATTCTGTTGAGACCTTAATAACAGTAACAATAAGTTCAAAGTTATAGGCTTCTGGAAGATTCCACAGAAATATATCCCCCCAAATTACTTTTGCTTCCCTTGGTTTCTTTACATTTGATAGCTAATTTAGAAGTAAATTATGTGAATATTGAATTTCTTATACTTAATATTATACAATAATGATATATTCACTAAAATTTCACAAGTGTGATTTAGGAAGGACAGAATGTATGTAGACCTTATCACCACTTCATAGAGATAGAAAAGTTGTTTCCGGAAGATTCGAGAAGTTGTTTCCGAAAGATTCTTAGCTCAAATATAACAGTTCCAAAAGAAGAAAAATAATAGATATAGAATAACGACTAAAATGAAAAGTAACGACAATTCTCCAAATAAAAATAAAAGTTGCAAAATAATGATGGGCAGTAACAACACAGTATATAAAGACACGACTAATCCTATGAATGTACTACCTTACAAGGCAAGACGACATACTACTCCTACTAACCTATTAACCTTCTACCCTAATGCACAATTTCCATTCATTTTTATCTAAGGACTAAGGTCATGTCCTCGGTGATATGAAGCCGCGCTATATGCTCTCTAATCACCTCTCTTTAATACTTTTTTTGGTCTACATCTACCCCTCCACATAACTCCTAAATCCAACCTCTTGAAACCTGCTAACTGGCGTATTGTCACACCTCTTTTGCTCATGTCTAAACTATCTCAGTCTCGCTTCTCTCATCTTGTCTGCCACAGAAGCAACCCCAAACTTCTCCGGAATAACCTCATTTCTAATTTTATCTCACCTAGCACGTCCACACATTCATATCAACATCCCCATCTCTGT
Organism: Solanum clarkiae; assembly: GCA_011800125.2. Lineage (NCBI taxonomy): Eukaryota > Viridiplantae > Streptophyta > Magnoliopsida > Solanales > Solanaceae > Solanum > Solanum clarkiae. Next base: position 14,459 of record JAABOM020044776.1, on the reverse strand, counting down.
AACTTATATCTTCTAAACATGTGAACTTTTGACTAGCCAATACTCCATCCCTTGTAACAAAAACAATCTTACTACCATTCTGTAAAATTTACCTTTAAGTTTAGCTAGTATCTTCTTATCACACAATACTCCAGAGGAAAGCCTCCATTTTATCTATGCTGCCTCAATGTGATTCGTGACATTATCATCAATATCATCACTACTCTGGATGATGGACCCAAGATATTTAAAGCTTTCTTTCTTGGGAATAGGACAATGGCAAGCTTCACTTCCATGTCTATTTCATCACTTCAAGATTGAATTTGTACTCCAAGTATTCTATTTTGGTCATACTTAGTTTGAATTCTTTGGACTCCAAAGTATATCTCTAAACCTCCAACTCATTATTTAATTATCACAAGTCTTATCAATCAGTACTATGTCATCTGCAAATAGCATACACCATGGAAGCTCCTTCTGAATAGACTGTGTCAGCTCATCTATCACTAAGACAAAAAGAAAAGGGTCCAATACAATCCTTGATAAAGTTTCTCTCAATAGGAAAATACTCAGAGTATTCTCCCACCGTTCTTACCCAAGTTTTGGCTTTTATATATGTCCTTTGTTATCCTAATATATATTATTGGAATACTTTTTGCCTCCAGACACCTCTATAAAGCACCCCCTCAAAACTTTATCATACGCATTCTCAAGGTCAATGAATACCATAATGAATACCATATGAAGGTTACACTTTCTTTTCCTATATTTCTCCACTAGTCTCAGAACAATATAAATTGCTTCAATAGTTGATCTTTACAGCATGAATTCAAATCGATTCTCTGAAATAGATACTTCTCTTCTCACTCTCAGCTCTACCACTCTCCTAGACCTTTGTAGTAGGACCTAGCAACTTGATACCCCTGTAATTGTTATAGTTTTGGATATTACCGTTATTCTTGTACTATGGACTATATATTGTACTTCTCCTTCATTCATTGGACATCTTGACAGTCTTTAAAATAATATTAAATAACCAAGTCAATCACTCTATATCATCCTTGACAATATTTCTCTTCCAAAACTCCAGGGGGATTTCATCGAGTTTGGTCGTTCTCCCTCTGCTCATCCTACTAATAGCACGACTAACCTTCTCAACCCAAAATACCTATAGTAATCAAAATTTCGATGACTATCAGAGTGCGCCAACTCACCAAGCTCATTATTTCTTGTCCCCTTTTCATTTAAAAGTTTGTGAAAGTAAGTTTATCACTTTTGATTAATGGAAAGCCTTGTCTACCAACATCTCAACATCCTCATCCTTGATGCACTTCACTTGATCCAAATCGCAATATTTTCTCTCTCTCTCTTTCGTAATCTTATATAATCTCTTGTCATCGCCTTTTCCCCTAGCTCGATACACAAACATTCAAATGTTACGGTCTTAGCACTTGCGACCGCCGACTTCGCTTCTCTCTTCACTATATATATATATATATATATCCGTAAGCCTCCATTTTTCATCCTTATCCATACACTCCAATCATTTTGTATAGACAACCTTCTTAGCTTTCATTTTGTCTTGAACTTCTCCATTCCATCACCAATCACCTTGACATCCACTAAAGGTCCCTCTCGATACCCTTAATACCTTGTCAACAACTTTTCTAATCCAACCAGTAGCCATTTCCCACACATTTTGTGCATCCCCGCTATTATTCCAAGCCTCCAAACTACTAAACCCCCCCCCCCCCCCCATTTCTTGATAAAGGGAAAGAGCCAACCCTCCTTCCCATCTAATCCTCAGTTGGTCATACATGACTTTCTTCCTCCTATCCCTCTTAAATCCATCATCAAAATCATATATTGGATGGAAATATTTTCACTCGTAATAACCTTGCAATCCTTACAAAGGCCTTTATCTTTCCTTACGAAGGAGTAAGTAATCAATATGAGTCTTAGCTACTGCACTACAAAAGGTAACTAAGTGATTTTTCCTCTTCCAAAAACATGAGTTAGCAATAACCGATTCAAAGGCCTTAGCAAAATCCAAGAGAGACACCCCATCTGCGTTCCTCTCCCCAAAATCAAAGCCTCTATGAATATTGTCAAAACCACTAGCTATAAGTTGCACCTATATGTCCATTAAATTCTCCCCTAATAAAGATCTTTTCAGTGTCTGGTATACCTCTGACAATCTTATCCAGGTCCTCCTAAAAAAGCTTTTTGACTTCCTTATTCAAACCCACTTGATCCTATTTATTATTTTACATAAAATAGAAGATGGAATAATTAATATGAATAATAAAATACCATAACTAATACTTAAATAATATATAAATTGCCTCATAACTAATCCCTACATTACTAATACCTAAATAACTCTAACCAGCTATGAGACCATCCCTTATGTTGAAACCTTACTCATTGTGAGGGAAAATAAAAAGAAGTGAAGTGCAGATACCTCGTGATCCACCAAATACCACTTAATAAAATAGGAGCGTGAATGATGGGGAAAAAAGTAAAAGAAAATGAATGTGTACACATATTTTTGTAAATATACAGTGGATCTACGTAGTCCCATGTGCATCTTGACCAAAAAAGTTTCAAAGTTCATTGTGCTACTACTCATGTGATCCATGAGGATAGGACACTTTTTGACAATAGTCTTTGTTTTTCTACAAAAGAAAGGAAAAAAGAAAAAGCTTTCTTTAGCTAAAACAAATACACGACTAGGTGCTAGGGTTGTGCATTCGATTGTTTTAATTCAATTTGCTTTGGCATCTCATCCTAATCAAAATAAATTTAGTTTAGTTTAGTATATCTAACAAAAATGACATCATCCATGCAATGTGGATAAAAAAGGTCACATGATTAGTTTCACATGGAACCCCTATTTAGGGATCCAAGAGGTTTTATCCTCGGATATGAGGTCTGAGACTATCATTTTCATATCAAAAGGAACGCTGCTTCACTTATAAATGTCTCAAAAAATCAATCTTTGAATGATAACATTGATTCATCCTCGATATCATCATTGCCTTCTTCTTGAGTTCAATAGGATCACTCTGCAAATTTTTCGAACCTACATAGTTTGTTTAGAAGTTGTGCTCCTGTAGCAATGCAACACAATCAACATAAGTAATCATTTTTAAGAGAAAATTCAATTGCAACTATAAATGAAAGCTATTTTTGTAATGTAGTAATAATTTATACTACTCAAATGTCTAACAAAAATTAATTTGGAGATGTGTTAGGATTGAATTTTTACTCGAAGAGGGATATTTTAAATGATCATTTTAAAATTTTGATGGAGGGATACTTTTGATCGAAAAACTAACGAAAGGTATTTTTGCTTCATTTCTGATAGTTCGAGGGCATTTTTGTCCATTTTTCATTTTTGTTAGATAGAGGGGTATTTTTGAGCAAAAAAATTTAACTGAGGGATATTTTTAAGCCAAAATCTAATGGATAAATATTTTTGCTCCATTTCAAATAGTTTGATGATAATTTTTAACCCTTTTTTCTTAATAGTATACATATTTGATGGGAAAAGGGGTTCAAAATATCCGTAGGACCGTAACTATTCAAAATGGGTCTATTTTACCTCTCATGCCTTTTTTATTCAAAGATATTCTTCTTATTCATTTTTTACTCAAAATACCTCTCTTACTGATGGTTGCTCCAAAACATGAAAAAAATGAGTTAATTTTTCCTTTAAATTATTAGAAAGAGAGTGTAATGATTCTGCCCTTCTTTTGTTTGGATTGACTTATTCTCAGTATTTTCAAGTCAAAATAGTTCTTAAATACTTTTAGGGTGTTTAAGTAATTCAAGTAAGTATTTATAGGTATTTAGATCTAAGTTAAAATGATAAAAATAAACCAAAAATAAAAAAAATTGATCCAAACACACTCCTATTTTAATTATTAATTAGGAATTATTTTCTTGGAAATGTAATTTGTTGCTATTTTTACGTTTGAGTTGTGACTCACATTCTAGTCCAACATTGCAAGTGCTTACTATAAACAAATTTTGCAACAATAGGATGGATATCACTGTAACACCCCATAAAATTATCGAAATGCTCCTAGAACGTAATCGTGCACATAACGCATCTTCCCAAGCCCCGATGAAAAATTCGAGACTGAATTTGCTATCAATGTGAAAAATTGAGTGGGAAAATGGCTTCGACCTGATTTTAGAGCAACTGGGTCGAAAAATAATTTTTTATAATTCGACCCGAGACAGTGAGAATGCGCGTCCTGCGACGCTTCTGGGGCGCGGACTCACACTATGATTTTTTAAAAATTTTCGATGGAAATTTGAAATCTCAGAAATTCGCGAAAATATATATGTCCGCGCCCCTGGCGCGATGCGGACATGTGTTTGCGCAGTGTAAATTTTTAATTCTTTTACGAAAAGAGTCTTTTGGTCATTCTCCACCCTATCCTAAGTCCCAAAGCATGTTTTAAAGTCTTTTATTCATACAAAAGGTTTCAAAACTCATTATTTTCCTAGTCTAAAAGCGTATTCCTGAGAGAGGAAGAAGAAAGGGCTTGAAGGTTCAGGGATTGAAGGTCAAGTTCTTGTTGAAGATTAGTATAATTTTCATCTCAAGTATGTAAAGGCTACCCAAAATATGGGATTGTTCTCCTGTGTGCCCCCTTGATTGAATTAGGTTAATAGTTGAATGTGATGGGTCTTGTCTGTGAAATTCTTGAATGTTATCTTGAAAACTATCTTTAATTTTCATATATTTTCTAAATTGATGATCATCATAACTTGAATGAATTGTTTAAGTGAATTATTGTATGGTTATGTGTATACCCTGCATGATTTCCTTACTAAAGACTTCAAGAATGAACTTAGGGGTAATGTCTAAAGCCTTGACTATTTGGGTGTGTTGTTTGCTATGGTCTGGGTCATGAGATGAATGTGTTAATGATTGAAGTTGATGAGATTAACGTCTTTAGAGTCTAAAGGAGATTGAAATTATTTTTGAAAGAATGATCCTACTCCTTGAGTTGATAGATAATGAGATGAGTCGAGGTTTGCTGAGGCTAGGTGATGGAAATTCTAGATTGATTGACAGTTTTCGAGCAAGTCGAGTCATGGGAAGAGTATTGAACATATAAATGGATAAGAGTGAGTCCCACTCGCACTCATTAACTACGTGACCAACGTAGGAGAGGATTGAACCGTGAAAGCAGATGTTTCCTTTGTCCCAAAAGAGGACTTGATAGACTTATGGATCCACTGACAGACTCGTCCTTTACCCTGGCAAGATACTGGATGGATGTGGCAACGACATCTGTTCGTTGTATCATCACTGGCTCATAGATGATGGTTGTCGATTAGACAAACTCCAGATAGGTTCCATGTTGATAGTACTCTGATGTTGATGGGATAATATGAGTCTTGTCTGATGGTGATATGATGGTGTCCAATTCCATATTTTGAGCCGAGATTGAGTACCTGATGAGTTGATGCTATATCATATTATCTTGCTTATACTATTTACTTTAGCCCGTTTTACATACAATACATTCCTCGTGCTAACGCCCCTTTGGCTCTGTATCATTTCATGATGCAGATTCAGTAGACAGAGGAATTCGGCAGGCGAATCGTTGAGGTTCACAAACTTTTAGCCAGAGAGTTGGTGAATCCCCCCTGCATTTGGAGGATGGTTTCTTTCTTTTATTTGTTTGAGTTATTTTCTTTAATTGTTGTAGCCATGACCTGTGATGGTACCTTCTTAGACTGTAGCTTTACATTTAGAGGCTTCATAGACACAAAGAGATGATAGATGATGTTGGGGTTCTTTTCCCCTTTCTCTTCTTAAATCGAGTCCTTTCATTAATCTTGTTTCATATGATAGACATAGTTGATGAGTCTTATAGCCCACTGATAGTTAAGGTTATTCATTTAATATCTTCCGCTAATTAACTGATTGAACGAATGTGATGAGACTAGGTGGGTCGTTTGGGGGCTAGCAATAGTCTTCAAGTGCTAGTTACATCTAGGGTACCCTCCCGGGACGTGATAAACTTAGTATCAGAGCACAGAGTTCAAGTATCCTAAGGACATTAGGGTCTTGTTTATGAGTGTGTTGTGCACCACACTTCACAAGCAGGAGGCTATAGGACATTAGGAAGTGTGACCCCTTCTTCTATGATCTGAGTTTGTGCGATAGAGTTTAACTCTATGAAAATCTCATATATTCGGGCGTTACATGTTTACAGAATATGCCGCCAAAATGAACAGCTACTCAGAGTGATGCCTTAGTCCCAACTGCTGAGAATGCCCAGCGAGAGGTCCTTACCCAGACAGAGACAAGGAGACGGGGTCGGTCTGCCAAGACTGCTAAGGTCCCACAGGCGCCCCATGCGCTGCCCCAACCAGCTCCCACCTCAAGGTGGAGTTTAGGGGAGCCATCACCATGGTGACACAATTAGTAGCCTCCCATGGTAACAACCAAGGTCCTCAAGCTCCTAGCTCTAGCTCACAAGAGTCCACAACTGCAACCGGACTCAGAGATTTCTTGGGGATAAACTCGCTGGTGTATATAGGGTCAAAGGTTGATGAGGACCCACAGAACTTCATTGACGAGATGTATAATGTCTTGAAAGCTATGCATGCCAATGAGATTAAGGGAGTTGAGCTTGCCTCCTACCAGCTGAAGGATGTTGCAAACGTCTGGTACAACCAATGGGAAGATAGTAGAGGTTAGGATGTTGAGTCTATGGAGTGAAAGGAGTTTGAAGCTGCTTTCCTTGACCATTTCTTTCCTCAAGAGTTGAGGGAGGCGAAGGTTGACGAGTTTGTGAACTTGAAGTAAGGATAATCGTTAAGGAGTACAGTCTTAAGTTTATTAAGCTGTCCAGATATGCTCTGAAGATAGTCCAAGACATGAGGGCAAGGATGAGGAAGTTTGTGTTTGGCTTGGGCAGACATGTGCAGAAGGAGTGCAAAGCAGCTTTGTTGATTCCCGGCATGGACATCTATAGGATTATGGTGTATGCCCAACTAACAGAGGAGGATAAGAGAAGAGATAGAGAAGAGCAGATGAATAAAAAAGCAAAATCAGCTGGGCTTGAGCCCAGTCAGCAGAGACAGAATAAGGGTGACAAGTCCTATTTTCAGAAAAGATCATCTCATCATACACCCTCTGTAGCGAGTGCCCCTGTCCAATGAAATAGGTATCAGCAGAAGTCTTATAGTTACCAGAATTACAGGGCCCAGGGTGCTCAATCTCAAGCTAGTGTGACCCAAGGTATGAAGGGAAAGCCACCTTGTGACAAGTATGGTAAACTCCATCTAGGTGAATGTCGTGTGGGTAAAGATGTGTGTTATTCATGTGGACAGACTGGTCACTTCCACTATGACTGTCCAAAGAGAAGACGAGATGAGGGGAACAATAGAGCACAATCCTCAACAACACTCCCATCTTGCAGTCATAAAGGGGTACTGCTACGGGTACAGGAGGCGGGACAAACCATCTTTATACTATGGGTAATCGTCAGGATCAGGAGGTAGTACTAAATGTTGTTATGGCTATGCTTCGAGTCTTTACTTTTGATTGTTATGCATTACTTGAGCCAGGTGCTACTCTATCTTTTGTAACCCCCTATGTGGCTAGTAGATTTGAGATCCTTCCAGAGTGTTTGCTTGAACCAATTTCTGTTTACGCTCCTACTGGTGAGTCTTAGTTGAGAGGGTTTACAGGGATTGTGTAATATCTATCTATCATAGGGATACCTTGGCTGACTTGGTAAAGTTAGAGATGGTTGAATTTGATGTGATACTTGGTAGGGATTGACTTCATGCCTGTTATGCCTTTGTTGACTGTAGAACCGCGAATTTTTAAGTTGCAATTTTCTAATAAACCTATCTTAGAGTGGAAGGGGAGTTCTATCGCACCTAAGGGCAAGCTTATCTCTTATCTTAGTGCCCGAAAGTTGATCTCCAAGGGTTGTATTTACCACCTCGTATGAGTTAATCTGATGATGTTGAGTCTCCCATTCTTGAGTCAGTCCCGATTGTGAATGAGTTCCCCGAAGTATTTCCTGAGGATCTGCTTGGAGTCCCTCCTGACAGGCTGATTGACTTTAGGATTGATGTTCTCCCTGAGACCCAGCCTATTTCAATTCCACCTTATAGAATGGCCCCAACTAAATTGAAAGAATTGAAATAATTGAAAGAGAAAGGTTTCATAAGGCTTAGTGTCTCTCCTCGGGATGCTCCTATCCTATTCATGCGTAAGAAAGATGGGTCTCTCAGAATGTGTATAGACTACCGACAACTGAACAAGGTCACAATGAAGAATAAGTACCCTCTTCCCAAGATAGATGATCTATTTAACCAACTTTAGGGTGCTACTTCCTTCTCCAAGATAGACCTCAGATCGAGTTTCTTTCATTTGAAGGTGAGGTAAAGTGATATTTTAAAGATAGTCTTTAGGATACAGTATGACCATTTTGAGTTCTTGGTCATATCCTTTGGGTTGACTAATGCAACTGCAGCTTTCATAGATTCGATAAACAGAGTATTCAGACCATATCTTGATATACTCGTGATCGTATTTATTGATGACATCCTAGTGTATTCTAAAGATGAAGAGGAGCATGCTAATCATATTAGAGTGGTTTTGCAAACCCTCAAACACTATGAGTTGTATGCGAAGTTCTCTAAGTTCAAGTCTATGGCCTTTCTAGGTCATATTGTTTTGGGGGATGGTATTCGGGTGGGCACCCAAAAGATTGAAGTAGTTAAGAACTGTCCTAGACCCACTTCTCCAACGAAAATAAGAAGTTTCTTGGAACTGGCAGGCTATTACCATAGATTCGTTGTGAGTTTCTCTTCTATGTCTGCACGATTGACCAACCTAACTCAGAAAAACATTCAATTTCCGTGGTCTGAGGAATGTGAGAAGAGTTTCCAAGAGTTGAAGACTAGACTGACTACAACACTAACTTTGACTTTGCCTGTCAGGATAGAAGACTTTTTGGTATATTGTGATGCATCCAAAGTTGGACTGACTTGTATGTTAATGCAAAGAGGAAAAGTAATAACCTATGCTTCCAGACAACTTAAGATCCATGAGAAGAACTATCCGACTCATGATCTCGAGTTGGCAGCGGTGGTATTCACATTTAAGATCTGGTGTCACTATTTGTATGGAGTGCATGTGGACATGTTCACTGACCACAAGAGTTTGCAATACATATTCAGTCAGAAGGTGCTCAACCTACGACAGAGGAGATGGTTGGAGTTGCTCAAGGATTATGACATGAGCATTCTTTACCGCCCAGGTAAGGCTAACATTGTTGCTGATGCTCTTAGCAGGTTGTCCATGGGCATAGCTTCCCATGTGGAGGAAGGGAAGAAAGAGTTGGCTAAGGAAGTTCATAGATTGGCTAGACTGGGAGTGCAACTTGAGGAGAATAATAAAGGCGGGGTCAATGTTCAGAATGGGTCTACTTCATCTTTAGTGTCAGAAGTGAAGGAAAGCAAGACTAATACCCTGTCTTGTTCCAATTGAAAGAAGCAGGTCACAAGCAAAAGGTGATGGTTTTCTCCAAAGGGGGAGATGAGGTGTTGAGATACTAGGGAAGATTGTGCGTTCTGACGTCGATGGTGTTCGAGAGAGGATCATGGACGAAGCCCACAACTCCAGATATTCTATCTATCCTAGCTCCACCAAAATGTACCATGACTTGAGAGAAGTCTACTGATGGAATGGAATAAAGAAGGACATTGCTGAACAGGTCAAGGTTGAACATCAGAGACTGTGTGGATTGGCTCAGAATTTTGAAATTCCTGAGTGGAAATGGGAGATGATCAACATGGATTTCATTATTGGTTTACCAAGGTCCCGAAAGCAGCATGATTTGATATGGGTGAACATGGACAAAATGACTAAATCAGCCCACCTTTTGCAGTCAAGACAACTAATACAACTGAGGAATATGCCCAGTTATACATTCGTGAGATTGTGAGGTTGCATGGGGTTCCCTTGTCCATCGTCTCAGACAAAGGAGCTCAATTCACCTCCCAATTTTGGAGATCTTTTCAGAAGGGATTGGGTACGAAAGTGAATCTGAGCACATCCTTCCAGCCTTTGATAGACGGACAGGCGGACCGCACCATTCTGACTTTGGAGGATATGTTTAGAGCTTGCGTCATTGACTTCAAGGGGAATTGGGATAATCATTTTCCATTGATTAAATTTGCGTAAAACAATAATTATCATGCTAGCATTCAGATGGCCCCTTATGAAGCTTTGTACGGGAGGAGATGTAGATCACCCGATTGGCTGGTTTAAGGTTAGTGAAGCTGAAGGAGATGTAGATCACCCGATTGGCTAGTTTAAGGTTAGTGAAGCTGAATTGATTGGACTTGATTTTGTTCACCAGTCCATGAAGAAGGTGAAAGTCATCAGAGAAAGTTTGAAGACAATGCAGAGTCGTCAAAAGTCTTACACTGACATGAGGAGAAGGGACTTGGAGTTTGAGATGGATGATTGGGTGTACTTGAAGGTGTCACCCATGAAAGGTGTCATGAGGTTCGGTAAGAAGGGAAAGTTGAGTCCATGCTATATCAGACCCTACAGATTGTGAGGAGGATTGGGAAGATCGCTTATGAGTTAGACTTGCCTTCCGAGCTAGAGGGATCCATTCGGTATTCCACGTTTCGATGTTGAAGAAGTGTTTGGGAGATCTTGCTTTAGCAATCCCTATTGAGAGTACGAGAGTAAAGGATGGTTTGTCCTATGAGGAGATTCCAGTCCATATTGTTGATCGCTAAGTCTACAAGCTGAGGAATAAAGAGACATCCCCCGTCAAAGTTCTATGGAGAAATCAATTCGTCGAGGAAGCTACATAAGAAGCTGAGGAAGCTGTGAAGATTAAATACCTGTACCTATTCGTGCCAAATGACGAGGATTTCGAAGGTAATGCCCCTATCCTTAACGCAATTGAAATTTCCACTTTCGAGTTGATGTGCTGATTCTATTCTTTAGCCTAAGATAGAGATGTAGAAAGTGATGGAACGTTGAGGGTTTGAGAGTTCTCGAGTGAGGAGTGAGATGAGTTTTGAATCTAATCGTGCCTTTATTCTACCTTTACTCATCATTCGAGGACAAATGATCCCAAAAGGGAGATGATGTAACACCCCGTAAAATTACCTAAATGCCCCTAGAACGTAATCGTGCGCATAACGCGTCTTCCCAAGCTTAGATGGAAAATTCGAGATCGGATTTGCGATCAACGTAAAAAATTGAGTGGAAAAATGGCCTTGACCCTATTTAAGAGCAACTGGGTCAAAAAATAATTTTTTATAATTCGACCCTAGACAGGGAGGATGTGCGCCCAGGGCGCGACGCGCCTATGGTGCGGACTCACACTTATATTTTTTTTTAAAATTTTCGATGGAAACTTGAAATCTCAAAAATTTGCAAAAATATACATGTCCGCTCCCCTAGCGCGAGGACATGTGTTTGTGCAGTGTAAATTTTTAATTCTTTTATGGGAAGGGCCTTTTGGTCATTCCCCACCCTATCGTAAGTCCCAAAACGTGCTTTAAAGTCTTTTATTTGTATGAAGGGTTTCAAAACCCATTATTTTCCTAGTCTAAAAGCGTATTCCTGAGAGAGGAAGAAGAAAGGGTTTAAAGGTTCAGGGATCGAGGGTCAAGTTCTTATTGAAAATTAGTACAATCTTCATCTCAGGTATATAAAGGCTACCCAAAATATGAGATTATTCTCCCTTGTGGTCCCTTGATTGAATTAGGTTGATAGTTGAATGTGATGATTTTTGTCTGTGAAATTCTTGAATATTATCTTGAAAACTATCTTTAATTTTCGTATATTTTCTTAAATTGATGATCATCATCTTGAATCAACTGTTTAAGTGAATTATTGTATGGTTATGTGTATATCCTGTATGATTTCCTTACTTAGACTTCAAGAATGAACTTAGGGGTAATGTCTAGAGCCTTGGCTATTTAGGTGTGTTGCTTGCTATGTTCCAGGTCTTGAGATGAATGTGTTAATGACTGAAGTTGATGAAATTAGCATCCTTAGAGTCTAAAGGAGATTGAAATTAATCTTGAAAGAATGATCCTATTCCTTGAGTTGATAGATGATGAGATGAGTCGAGGTATCTTGCCCAAAGAGGCTAGGTGATGGAAATTCTGCATTGATTGACAGTTTATAAGCAAGTCGAGTCATGGGAGGAGTATTGAACACCGAAATGGGTAAGAGTGAGTCCCACTCGCACTTATTAACTATGTGGCTAGCGTAAGAGAGGATTGGACAGTGAAAGTGGATGTTTCCGTTGTCCCAAAAGAGGACTTGATAGACTTATGGATCCACTGACAGACTCGTCCTTTACCCCAGCAAAGTACTAGACAGATGTTGCAATAACATCTCTTCGTTGTGTTATCACCGGCTCATAAGTGATGGCCGTCAGTTAGAGAAACTCCCAGATAGGTTCCATGTTGATAGTACTCTGATGTTGATGTGATAGTATGAGTCTTGTCTGATGGTGATGTGATGATGTCTGATTCCTTATTCTGAGCTGAGATTGAGTACCCGATGAGTTGATGGTATGTCATATTGTCTTGTCTATACTGTTTACTTTAGCGTGTTTTACATATAGTACGTTCCACGTACTAACACCCCTTTGGCGCTACATCGCTTCATGATGCAGATAGTAGACAGAGGACTTCAGTACGCGAAACATTGAGGTTCACAGATTTTCAGCCAGAGACTTGGTGAATCCTCCCCTGCATTCGGGGGATGGTTTCTTTCTTTTATTCGCTTGAGTTATTTTCTTGAATTGTGATAGTCATGGCCTGTCATGGTACCTTCTTAGACAGTAGCTTTATATTTAGAGGCTTCATAGATACAACGAGATGATAGATGATGTTGGGGTTCTTTTCCCCTTTCCCTTTTTAAACCTAGTCTTTTCATTAATCTTGTTTTATATGATAAGACATAGTTGATGAGTCTTATAGCCTACTGATAGTTAAGGTTATTCCTTTAATATCTTTCGCTGATCAACTGATTGAACGAATGTGATAAGACTAGGTGGTTAGCTTGGGGGCTAACAATAGTCTCTGAGTGCCAGTTACGTCTAGGGTACCCTTTCGGGGCGTGACAAACTTGGTATCAGAGCACAGAGTTTGAGTATCCTAGGGAGTCTATGAAGCCGTGTCTAGTAGAGTCTTGTTTATGGGTGTGTTGTGTACCACACTTTATAAGCAGGAGTCCATAGGACATTAGGAAGTGTTACCCTCCTTTTATGATCTGAGTTTGTGCGATAGAGTTTAACTATATGAAAATCTCATCTAATTCTTGTGTTACACGTTTATAAGAAATATATAGAGCAGCTAGAATCTTACGCTACAAAGGTTGGATCATGTTCAGAGTTCCTCCATCTGCTAAAAATCATGTTGTCTGCCTTAATACACCTTCGATTACATGCTAGAGTCATGGCATCCTTTATCAAGAAACATGCTAGAGGCATAGAATGTCCTTGATTTCTTGACGACCTTCCATACCACTTTGGTCATTGGCTGGGATTTTTTAAGTACTTATCAGTTATAGGACTTGGGGGATAGGCATCGCGCCATGTACTCCACTTCCTCCTCATTATCTGATGACATTTTTCATCATAAACACATAAGACCCTTTGTATCTCATTCAACTATTATCCAACAGGGAAGTACATGTCAGAACAGTTGAAAAATTAATAGTATCAGATGAAGAGGTCGAAAATGTATAAGCAAACTCAATACTTGCAGCATTCAGACTAATGTAGTAATTTTAGACTTTTCGAGAGCAAATTATTGAATCCATTTAATCTTACATAACTAAGCTGGAGTATCCTTAGTCTGAGCATGCATCAGCTTCAAATTCTTTACTGTTTGAATCTTTTATGTTGGTATCATCAAAATGCTTACGACGTCTTCACTGAAGAAATATGATGTGACTGCTTCAAGAAATTGCTTCAATTTTTCAGTACCCTGATAGAAGAACAACAATTGTTTATTTACCATAGCCCATCATAATGCATATACAACTGCACACCTCACTAGCATCAAAGATTTCTGGTTGTTATGATTATTTTACTATCTGGATAGAACCATTCTCGCACTCTACCTTATAAATTTCTTTAGCAGAAACAAAGTTTACAGTTCCTGTTAAAAGAAATTTCAGTGATAATAACCACAAATTCGTAGTTCATCGCAATCTAAAGCAGTCTACTCTTTCTTTCTACAACAACAACAACAACATACCCAGTGAAATCCCACAGGTGGGGTCTGGGGAGGGTAAATTATACGCAGACCTTACCGCTACCTCATAGAGGTAGAGAGGCTGTTTCCTAAAACCCTCATCTCAAAGCCCATAAGCAGAAAAACCTAGATATGGCCAAAAAAGGAGTAAGTGAATAGCATATGAATAAAAAGTGAAT
>JAABOM020044755.1:0-16205 GCA_011800125.2 Solanum clarkiae | reverse complement strand
TTAATAGTAGCTAGATTCTTGTCATGAAAGAACACAAACAGAGAAAATCAAATATCCTTCATCTTAAACCACTGCTTGATGCAACAAAGGCATACATATGACTAACCAAGGAACTCAAATAGGGTAAGGATGCTTGGAAAAATCAGAACACAAAAAAGAGGAAAGAACACAGAAAACAACTTTTATCAATAACTCTAGTAAACTTGTTGAAAGGCTGACCAAAATGCCAAATAATGAACTCTCAAAATCAGTCGAATAACAGCCAACGGCCATACTTAAACCAATATATAGAGACGCTCGTTAAGTGCAAACATAGCTCAAAAGCAACTCGACGCATTGTAGCTTGAAAATGATGGACCGAAATAAAAGCAGGGGAGGCCCACAGTGAACAGAAAAATCGCTTCAGCAATAAAGATAGAGATTGAGAATATATTTAAGATAGAGATAGAAAATTACAGTAACAGAATAGAACATAACAACATGTAGTAGAGATTGAATATTACAGCATGTAATAGAATATTATAACATGTATTTAAAGCAACATAGATAGAGATTAAATATTACAGCATATATTTGAGAAGCAAAACTATTTCAGCACCATTTTTGAATCTTAATAACTCAACAGTAAACAAAAAAGTATCAACTAGCACACAAGGCACATTCTTATTTCTGATTTGAAGCTAACTGGGTATCTCCAAATATGAGCTAATATGTGAAAATAGGATCGGAGAATTAACAAGAAAGATTGCATTATCAATAATAAATCAACATCAGTTTACAACAGCAGAGTATTTACAGTTAAAACAAGTTAAATACCAATCTGAAAGCTTTAATAATATCCATGCAGATATGTATCATAAGACAAAACTAGAATAATGAGATGAGAGTGTTACAGCGACTCAAGGAACTAGAGTTATCATCAGATTAATAGGACTTGAACATTATAGCATGTTTGAAAGAGTAGGATCATTGGGACATTAGCCTTGAATCTTGACAACTTAGCAGTGAAAAAAACGATAGCAACAACACCCTCAAACATTGCAGACAAAGCTGAGAACTAGAAGCAAAACAGAGGGCATCGATCGGCCAAGTGAACTCAAAATACAGTCTAAAACAACATGGGAGTACCAAAACTCAAAACCATTAAGACTCCAGCTATGTACGAAGATAAACATTACTTAAAGTAATATCATAGCAGCTTCAAGTTAAATTCTAGTTAAAATCCATACAACAATGATAACAACACAAACATTCAGTAGAGCCAATAACACTTTTAACATGAGTATCAACATCTAACTTCTTTAATCGATTAGAGTAATGAGTACAATAGCCTAACCATTAAGCAAGGATTCCCAGAGGATGTCATATACTTGAACGAAACTCATACAAAATACACAATCGTTTAGAGTAGAAAATGAGAAAAGTGAATGAGAATGTTACATTTTTGGGGGCAGCGACCCGGGACAATAAGCTTAACGAAGACGAACTCACCACTATGAGTAAATTTGTATACACAGACTCAAAGCCAAGAACTTTGGAACCTCCCCAAAATCGACTAACTTCTGGAAAACGAATCTGAAGGAAAATGAGCTATATCTGAATGTTGTAAGTTCAGAATGATTTTGAAAATCGATTGGGTTTCTTGCGAAGGTTTCCTGAGATTGAGAACGGTTGTACCCCTTTTGGATTTCGTTCGCTGCCCTTAATTAGGGTGTTTGAATTTGTTTTTCTTTTTTTTTCTCCCTCCTTTTTTTTCGAAATGTGAAGAAGAAGACAAATTATATAGCGGGAAATTAGCAACGGATCGATTCGACAAGATGGGATGGGTTTTAGGATTTTTAGGCACGCGTGAGAAAGAGAAATGGTTTCGAGGGTGGTGCGCTTGTCGGTTTCTGACAGAGGATGGCACATGCGGGGGATAAGAATGTTGGAGTGGGTTGACTTTGACAGAGGACATGAGGCTCGGGTTGTCGAGGTTTGTGGCGCTAGGGTTTCGCGAAGGAGTGAAGAAGAAGAAGGAAAAAGAAAAGGGTAAGGGGGTCTGCGTGTAGGAGAAAGAAGATAGTAGAAATTGGGGAAAGGGGTCGGCGACGCCGGATTAGGGTTAAGGGGAAAGGGGAAATGGGGAATGAAGAAGAAGAAGTGGGTAAAGTGGAGATATTAGGGGCGCGTGGCCCTCACGCGCTCGTTAAGAAATTATTTAATTTTTTTTAAAAAAATAATTATTTAAAAATTATTAAAACAAAAATAAAACTCGATGATTAAATCAACACTGTGGAGGATAAAAATTGGGTGTCAACAGCCTTCTTTATTCCAAGCTATCTACAAGATTGTATAATGAATATCACAATATGATATATTTACTACATCGAAGTTCTTCTATAGATGATGTATCTCGTGAAAATTTTACTAGCAAAAATTCATTAGTAAAAAAAAGTTCTAGTGAAGAAAAAAAATAAATATATCTTGTAATAAGTTTTGAGAGTTGCCTCATTAAAAATCTTACCAGGAAATATAGTGAAACAAAATCTTGATTAAAAAAGAAAAGAACATGGCATATATTATACTCCCCTAATGTAAGATATCACTTAATTCATGTTAAGGACTCCTTAATATTAATTGTGTCTTTATGATCAAATCATATTCATGAAAATATTGCATCCTTGATCTCATCCTGATATATTATTTTTGTTTCTCTTGAATGACTTGAATCTTTGAGCTCAGCAAAATACATTCCTAATAATCATTCGACTTGTGACCTCATCAACATAGACAAACTGCTCGTTTGACTTGTTCATAGCATCAATCAAGTGACAGGTGTTTTCATTTTCATAATAATAAAATTGACTATCTTATAGAATAGTATTTTCACATCAAATAGATGGCTTTTTTGATGTCACGCCTCGGGAGGGTACCCTAGACGTAACCGACACTCGGAAATTATTGCTAGTCTCCAAGCGAACCACCTGCCCTCATCACATTCATTCAATCAATAAACTCAAGACAATCAGCAGAAGACAAAGGGAAGTAATGGGCACATTTCATCTAGTCTCAAAATAATATTATAAAATAAAAAGGCTAATAGAATGAACTAGCTCAACAGTCTTAACATCAACATTCGACTCTAGTCTATGAAGCCTCTATCACTATCAAGCGGTGCCAATGACAGACCCATGGCTACCTCAAGTCAAATAAAGTAAAGCTATTCAAGTATGGCTCTAAAACAAGATGAAATAAAGGTAATGAATCCTCCGAAGTAGGGGAGGCTCACCAATTAGTTGAACATCTCAGATCCTCAACGATGCGCCTGTTGATGATCTCCAATCCTTATATCTACATGATAAAAGGATGCAGCACCAGAGTGGCATCAGTACGTGAAATGTACGATATGTAAAATAGTTGAATGAAACAGAAACAAGCAGAATAATATGGTACAAAACCAACTTAGAATAATAACCAATCAAACTGTCAAATGTCTATCTAAGGCAAGAATAAAGAGTAAACAAGTGACTCATCAACATCAATCACCTCATACCATCACATCAACATCATAGTACTATCAATGAGGAACCTATCTGGGAGTTTCTCTAACCAACAACCACCACCTATGAGCCGGTGATGATACAACAAAGCAATGTCCTTGCCACATCCGTCCAGTACCTTGTCAGGGTACAAGGCGAGTCTAGTCTGTCGGTGGATCTGTAAATCTATCAAGTCCTCTTTTGGAACTGAGGAAACATCCATTTTTCACGATTTAATCCTCTCCTACATTGTCCATGTAGTTAATGAGTGCGAGTGAGACTCACTCTTACTCATTTTGGTTCTCAATACTCCTCCCAGGACTCAACATGCTCATAGGCCATCAAACATCAAGATTTCTCACCACTTAGTCTCTTTTGGACAAGGAACACCACACATCTCATCTATCATCAACTCAATGGATTAGGGAGGATCTTTCAAGATTAAATTCAACCTCTTTAAGATTTTAAGGACATCACTCTCAACCAATCCCATCAACATCATCATCAATACATTCAACTCAGGACTAGAACCATAACAACAAGCACATTTACATCATCAAAGCTCTAGACTGATCTCCTAAGTTCATTCTTGAATACTTTCAAAAATTAACATATAGGATTTATACAATATCTCATTGAAAAATGCTCAATTCAAGAAAACAAGTTTATGATGATCATCAATGTATGAAAATACATGTAGTAAATATAATTTCTCAAGAAAATAATCAAGAATCATGCATGTAGACTCAAGAACCTTCAACTCTCATTTAAGACCATCTATGGGGCACATGATAGAACAATTTCATGCTTTTAGTTTAGCCTTACATACCTAGAATGTTGATATCACAATCGAAATTTGATGAACGCTAGCTTTG
Organism: Solanum clarkiae; assembly: GCA_011800125.2. Taxonomy (NCBI): domain Eukaryota; kingdom Viridiplantae; phylum Streptophyta; class Magnoliopsida; order Solanales; family Solanaceae; genus Solanum; species Solanum clarkiae. The sequence continues at coordinate 11,809 of JAABOM020044755.1, read as the reverse complement.
TTGGAGAAAATGCTCGATCTTGGTGTTTTTTAAAAGGAAAAGAACTTGGAAGTACATTGGTTGAAGAAATTCTCTTTGATTCTTGAATTCTTGACTCAAGAGTCTTTAGAGTTCTTGATGAAGAACCCTAATTCTTGAAAAAGAAGAATCAAGAAATCCTTCTTGGGATTCTTGAATTTGTTATCTTGAAACCCTAGGTTATGATTGAAGATTCTATTAGAGATTCATGAATAGATGAAGAAATTTGAGTTGGGTAGATCAAAATTCATGAAGGATAACTTACCTCGATGATGAATCTTGAAAACTAATCCTAACTTGATGACTTTCTTGATTCTTGAGCATTTATGTTTAGGAGTGAAGGAGATGATTTTTAATTATGAAAACTGACATTTTATGCGTTCTAGGACCTTAATAGACCCAAAAGGTTTTAGGATAAAGTAACCTTAACATAAAAAGAAAACAAATGTCATTAGCTTATCCATTAAGGGTCTACGTCAGGTCAGCGACGTGTTCCAGGCGCAGACCTTCAGACAGTTCTGCACTCCTTCACTAAAATGGTCGTAACTTTCTACTCCAAACTCTGATTTACACAAAATTGGATGCATTGAAAAGCTAATTCAATTATCTTCGATTTAATATATTATAGGTCACATAACTCATTGTACTTTAGGAGATATGGTCATTTGAAGTTGACCCTTCTATCTACTCATATGAAAACTTAGTTGGTAGAGATTCTTTGGACTTAGCTTAATGTAAAAGATCTCTTATACTCATTTATTGGACTTAGAAGGGGTTGGGGAATGACCAAAGTCCCTTCCCATAATAAGAAACAAAATTTCACTCTGTGATACCATGTTCGCGTCGCGGCTAGGGCATAGACATGTGTATTTTCGCGAATTTTCTCAAAACACATTCTTTCCAATTTACGTTAAAAAATTTTTAAAAAATAAGTGTAAGTATGCATCCCTGGCGCATTGCGCCTGGGGTGTGCATCAACATTATTTTTGTTTTAATTACGAAAAATTATCTTTTGACTCAATCACTCTAAAATCCGACCAAGACCATCTCCCACTCAATTTTTTATGTTGATCGCAAATCCGGTCTCAAAATTTCTATTGGAGCTTGAGAAGATGCGTTATGTGCATGATTTCACTCTAGGAGTATTTCAAAATTTTCACGAGGTGTTACACTTGAGATCAAATTTCATATAAATAATTTCCTGCAATATCATAATCAATAAATCTTGACATAATTGATTAGAATAAATAATTTGTATTAATATTTGATTCACTCTAATATTTTTATTAATAAGAGTGATGTTATATTTTGCATGCACATTAATAAAATTGTTTTATCAAGAATAATAAAAGCAGGATACATAAATGCACCTAGCATTGCACTATGACGTGATTGTTTTTTTAATCAATTTGATAAAATCAAAATTGGTCTTTATGTTAAGAAGTTTCACAATTATTGGGGTACTATTAAGTATAATTGTTTTAAAACCTTAAACTAGACATGATATGTAATGACCTTAACAGTCATTTTTAGAAATATTTAGAAAATTATCATTTTTCTCCTTATGTTAGTTGCCTCGGGTAATATTAGATCAGTTCATATGGCGCTGATTTTGAAAATTGTTGAAAGATTTAGAAATTAGTGAGTTTTTGTGTTTTAAAAGGCTTAAATTATTCAAAAGTGATTTTTGGTACCAATCAGAGTTATGAGTCTTGGAATGAGATTTTATCATTTCTATTAGTTTTGTAATGTGAAAATTGATCTAGGAGTATATTCATTTTTGAAGTCAAAGTTGTTTTGTGAAATTGAGGTGCTAAGTTGGAAATTATGATTAAAAAAAGAATAATGTTTGACTTGGGTCAACATTTTGAGTTTTGAGGCTCATATTGAATTTTTGGTGGTTTCGTTGATTTCAGAAGATATTTTAGGCGTAGAAATGGTTTTGTCATATTTTTTAAAAGTTTCAAAGGCATTTTGATCCTTTTGAATTCCTAACTAGTTTAACTATGACTAATCAAATTTTAAGCCAAGAAGATCCTTAATTAGATTTTCGACGATTTCATTGAGTCTGAAATATTAAAATTAGTATGATAGGATATATGATTTGTGTATATGAGGTTCTAATGAAAGGCGAGAGTCTGATCGGGGACTTAGTTATTTTCCAAAATCTAGTTTTGATGTAGCTCTTCTATTCCTCGCGTTTGCAGAGGGATGCCTCGTGATCTCGATGCTTACTCCCTCAGTTCTTCATGATCGCAAGCATAGTAGTCGCAGTCACGATGTTTTGTCCCTTGTGTACTTCGCAATCACAGGGTTAGTGGTCATGATCGCATATGCACAAATTGTGTCTGAACAATGATAAATCAAGAATATTTATTTTTCACCATTTTACAATTTTGAACTCAGAGAGGCAAATTTGGATGAGGTTTTTGTGAGAAAATTATTGGGTAAGTAATTTTTGACCGAAATTCATTATATTACATTAATTACCTTGTGATTTAACTTAAATTCTTGATTTTAAACCCCAAATTTTTGTGATTCTTCAAGAACCTAAACTTTAGAAAAAATGATGATTTCTAACTCCTTTCTTACTCAAATTTTATGGATTTTTTAGTCATGAAATTCATTTCTCATGTAGAAACTAGTTCAAAAGTCAATTTTCATTTTTATGTCTTTTCAAAATTAATTAATTTTTAGATCGTTTTACCCTTGATTCTAAATTCTTACAATATGGGTGTTGTTGAACTCCTTGTCATGTGTATGTTATATTCTTGATAGTGAAAAAGCAATTTGGAATTGAATTTTAAGTGGAGATGTTCAGTTAGAGGTGTTCTGGTGCAATTTCGACTAACGAAATAGGATTGGTTACCCCTCTCTATGACTAAGTTGTGTAATTGAGCATCCTCTTATCTTGGACTATGAGATGAGATCGTATTATGTAATTGAGTTTTGTGTTGTCCATGTAGGGGCCTTGTTAATCGAATTGTTCTTAGAGCATGATGTTGGACTTGTGTGATCCTGATTCTATTGTGATATCTGGTGAGGGATTGTGTTGTAATTATATCATGTTGAGAATGAGTATGCTAGTGAGATAGATAGTGAATTGTGACCTATTTCTGAGAATTAAAAACCACTCATGATGGTTGGGTATTTATAAAGACGTTCTTTTCCCAATGTGTATAATGGAGAGTGTTCATTATACATGATCAAGTTTTGAGAACTTTGTCATTTAATATACTTATTGAGATGAATATTGCTTTTATCTTTGTGCCTTATTTGCATGCATCCTCGTATTTCATATCATGAAATGTGGGATATTGTGAGCTATGGAACCATCTTATCAAAAAAACAAATGAAACACTTTTGATAAACCCTTGATTACAAGTTATATGGCAAATGGATGATATACTAGTATCATGAGTCATTGGACACAAGACAAATGATTAGGTAATCCATACTTTGAGATTGTGACAAAGTATATGGTCTAGGAGGCCCCATGAAATATGTCTGGAAGCCTTAACTCGGTAGGTGAGGTGTATACGACAAGCTATGAGATAATCTTGACTCCACCGTATCACCATGTAGTGTATCCACATTTCATTCTTGCATGTCATGACATATTATTACTGAAGATTTGAGTTATTTAATATTAACTGTTGCTTTTGAACTATGTATTTACTTTATTCACGTCGTTCTATATAAATTGACGGCATCGATGTCGAACTAACTTTTTTGTTGCAAGTAAATGTGTTTCTAATTTATTGCACAATTTCTTCAGTTCTTAATATCCAATAGGTTAATTCTATTGGGTACATGTGAATTGTGCTTACCTGTAACACCTCGTATTCTGATTTCATGAGCTCATCTACAACTCATGATTTGAACCATGGGTCATAGAATAGGTGTAGATGAGATTTTCAGGGGAGAAATTTGACTGAAGAAGGGAATAGTCTATGAGATCTTTTTACGAACTGTAGATAGGGTTCGTAGATTGACCTCTCTGAAAATATTCTAAGTATGGAAATCAGGGTCTCTAATCTCAAAAATTCGACAATATGAGCCAATGTACGAACTATAGTTTGAACTACAGCTGGTAAACTACGTTACATGGTTTGGACTATCGAATTCATTAAGGGTATTTTTTATCTTTTCTATTTCCTTAATCCCTTAACAATCTTTGTTAGCCCCTCCATGACCCCTCATTCCATTCCAAGCCCCTTTCCATCAAGCCAAGTATAAGCGATTCCAATTGACTAAGTTTTAGCATGAGTTCGTAGATGTGTTGATTTTAAATGATCATATCTTTTAGCATACAACAAATTGGTTGCTAGCCTACCTACCAAATGAAATTTCTTTGAATTATTTTTCCAATGCAATTGATTTCACCTCATTTGAAGTTTAAATAAAAAAGGTAAGCTGATTTTAGTGAAGCACTGTCAGTTGCCCACACATTACGACCCACACTACTACCAGTAGTGTTTTTGACTGGTCGTGGATAGCCTTCTTGTAAGGTTCGTCTAGGCATTCTTTTTTATTTTAAGTGGAAGATTCTCGATCACTCTTCTCATACATTTTTCAACATCCTAAAGGAGATTGAGACCTTTTTACCCTCTCATACATATACTAATACGCTTAACATTCCCAATACTCTCTCAATCAAACTATTGAACCCCAATACTCAAAAACTCTCTCAAGTCTTCTCTCAAGGTTCAAGTGAAGAATCCTTCTATAGCCACCAAGTTCAAATTTAAACTTCATTCAAACTTCCATTCAAGGCTTAAAGGTATGTAAGTTTGATTCATGATTTTGTTTCAACTAAGAAGTCCTCTTCGAAAACTAAATTATGAATTACGAATTTTCAATCTTTGATTTATGGGTAATTGCATATTAATTGATATTTACTTAAATCATGGTTATTCATGCATTTTTATGATTATTCATGAATATTTATCAAGGTTTTACATAATTTAATTCAAACATTATGAATTTGTATGATTTAAACTAATCTACACTTATCAAACTTGGAACTCTCTATGAGTTAATATGATTTTGATCCTAATTTTTCTTAAATGATTATCCTAAGCTTTCTTATGATTCAACTACATGATTTTAAGGTTATTTGACAAACACAAAATATGAAATAAGTTGATTTATGAATTTCAGATATTGACCTTTATGGTATGAACCTGATTATATGATTTTGAACAAGAACAAGAACTATAAGTTTGAATTGATATTGGGTGACTCAATACATACTGTGAATCATTTTGAATCATTGCTAAGGATCTATTCTGAATTACAAGTTGAATATGCTTTGACAAGTTAAGACCTTTTGAATTATGTTGGTTTTAGTTATTTCGGTTATCGTTTTTGTGAGATTTTGACTTAGCACTGAATGAGTTAGGAGTGGGGCTCAACCTAAGGGATCTTATATCAAGCTTCTAATCTCATAACTACGTGCAACTGTAGGATATTTTGCCTTTTTAAGCCATCCGACTAGTGGATTCATCTAGTATTCTCATTTTCAGAGTTTATCTTGGCAAGTAGGCTCACTTTTTGGTCGGTATAGAGTATAGTATCGATGTTCCATATTATAGATCAAATGATTTTGTCGGTTACAGTTTTATCCCCATCTCTATTTGTTTATGTGCTTCTGTTGCATTATCATAGCACTATTTATGCTTTATTTTAAAACTAACTATATTGTTAAAGCTTTAAAATTAGGCATCTCTGATACGCATTCTTTGTCATCATATTTACTTGTTACATTGCATACCTTCATGTTTAGTACATTCCAAAGTACTAACCATATTTTCTCTACATATTTATAATCATGTAGGGACAGGTGATCTACCTTATCATTATCCTCCTCGTGGCTAGATTGATCGTGAAGACTTTGAGCTTTTGGTGAGTTCCTTCACTAGGAATTGAGCTCTTATCTTCTAGCTTTACTTTTGGTATTTCAGACACATTAGACATTTTCTTTTATGGCTTTGTATTGAGGGGTCTAGACTTGTATTTTTGACTCCATTTATTATCTTTTTTGTAGAGGTGTTTTTGGACTACTACTTCACTTTGATTATATCATGAACTATTAAGTTGAGATTCCGCTTTTAGCTATGGTTTATCCCTTAGTCTCATTCCCAATTTCATATTATCACTCATCTATTATTTATTATTTGAACCTATAAAGTGTATGTATGATCTAAGAGGCTTCTATGCCCTTTGATACAGATTTCAAGCAGGGTTATTCACATAGCTGCTGATTGTTTTAGTAGTTAATTCCAGATTGTAGTGGTCAGATTTAGTGTTTTAGACTATCACTAGATATTATTATTCAAATTATTTTTTGCTAAAAACTGATTTAAATGCACCAAATCAGATATTGTATTAAATGTTCTTTATACTCATGACACTGATTTTGGCATACTTTTCATATTGCGGCTATCTCCTTATTATCTTTCCTTCCTTATCTTATATCTTATGTTTAAGGTTGGATTTTGTGGTTTTTCTCTTCATGGTCTTGATTTTTGGATCGTGACATGATAATCATTCATTATATATTCATATTTTAATGTATTGTCAAATTGAAAAAAGTCTCATTGTATCCATCATAGTAGAACACATCTTCATGCAATAATGTTAGGACTTTTATGAAAATCTTTGAATCCCTAGATATAAGTTATAATTTATATTTAATGAATTTACTTATCGCACGATATTTTATTAATATTTCATTGACATTATATCTAGATATATTACCTATTAGTTCAGAATATCACTTTTCTAAGTGAAATAAAATATACTAATTAATTATGTATTTCTTTGGCCAATCATTTATTTGTCAATTCTATTTGACAGATTTAATATCAAGATCTTCATCATCATTTATAATTTGAGCGCTACATTGTATTAACGATATCATCAACAGTTATTTTATATCGACTCTAGTACAACATAACTTGTCGAGCTCTCTGTATTTTTCATCATTTTTAGGTATTTAAACTTTTGTCAAGGTGTTATATTATGAAGTGTTATGTTATGGTGCTCTTTCTAAAGTATTTGTCTAATTACTATGACTATCTTGATCATTTACTCATTTTCTTCTTTAAGAAGTTTTTTTTTTTAAAATCAATTCATCTATCATGCTTCAGGCATACCATAAATTATGTCCTACAAGGACATTTGGTTAGAGCATTTATAACTGCATATAAAACAGGGTCAACATATGCATATGTCAGTTGACTTAAATTATCTTTTCAATACGAATCATGCCAATGATGAGTTATTATATTAAACTTATTTTTAAGTTACTTATCATTTCTCCTCCTAATGAAATAAGATTTTATATTCAGCTCACATTATTTGAAGACTTATTTTTTATGCATTACATAATAGTGGAGCAATTAAATCATATGCAACACATTTAAATTTTTAGATGAGAATTATTTAATTTCTGACCTTGAACCAATTATGATAGGAGAACCTTGTTGGCTTTATACGTGCTTGTATTGCTTCGTTTCAAATAGAAATTTCATACCAATTTTTTTTAGAAGTTTTTTTTCTCATAAATAATGCTTTAGCTATAATCAGAGGCATATAATTTCTGCATAAACCCATTAAGATATAAACTAGCATCATCAATATAATTTTATAATTTGAAGTCTACTCTTGATTTAACAAGTCAAGCAAACAATCCTCCAAAATTTAAATTGCAAGTTGATGACACGACACATGCTACCATAACACAGATGTATCTATTAAAATTAAGTAACAGTAAATGGCCCACATGGAAGATGAATGTGCTCATATTCACTTTTTTATATATTTTAAAAATTCAGTACATACAATACCAATCTTAGTTGAAATAAGATGATCTTATCATGAGAAAAAATAACACGAGAATTCTTGAAGACTATTATTTTTTTCACATGTATTCTTATAAAATCAAATAGAGAGAAGTAGCCGAAAGATGAACTTATTCCATAGGCATTCAAGCTTTAAATACAATAAATAATAATGACCTACAACTGAACTTAAGGAACTCTGAATAGTTGGAGTCATCTACAAATATACAACAACAATAAACTCCTACTATAGTAGGAGCCTTCTACAAATACCAAAAAAAAAAAAAAAATTATTCGATAATATAAAATAATTATGCTTAATGCACCCCCTCAAGTTAGGTATGGTGCAACAATGCCTAACTTGGAACAACACCTTGCAAAGACTGGCTCTGGCAACGACTTGGTAAGTGTATCGCTAAGTTGATCACAAGCATGAGTGTGTTTGACAAGAACCTAATAAGCTTGAACTTGGTTCCGAACATAAAAGAAGTCGACAACAATATGTTTCATGCAGCTATGGAACACTAAATTATGACAAAGATAAGTGACAACAACATTATCATAGAAGATTGTGGGTGTATTTGGACTGATGATTGACAATTTATTGAGTAAGTAACGTACCCATGTGAGTTTGGCAAGAGTATTTGCAACTGATTTGTACTCTGCTTCAGTAGATGAGAGAGCTACAACTTGTTTCTTTTTTGACGATCAACTGACAGAATTGCGCCTAAAGAAAAGAACATAGCCTGATGTGGATAATGTCATTCGGATCTTCTGCCCAATCAACATTTGTATATATGTAAAGATTGTTGTCCGAGTTGTGACGAATATGAAGACCTAAAGTTGTCGTGGTTTTGAGGTACCGTAGTATCCTTTTAACCACCTTCCAATGTTCATCAGTGAGATCATGTCTAAACTGTGACAATTTGCTGACAACATAAGAAATATCAGGTCGTGTAAATAATAAATATTACAACTTATCGAGGGTGCACCTATTGAGTGTAGCATTCACAAGTGGAAAATTATCAGTTGCCCGAGGTAGTTTACCATAACGCATTGGTGTAGAAACTCCTTTATAATTCTGCATATCTAGTTCGAATAGAATGTCAAGAATGCATTTTGACTGAGATTAAATAAGATCATCTGGCACTTTTTTTGCTTTAACACCCAAAAAATAGTTTAAACGCCAAGATCCTTTAGAGAAAAACGAGAACCCAAAGATCAATAATATGTTTAATTAAGCTGGGATAAATTTCCGTGATCAAAATGTCATTAACATAAATAAGCACATAAATAGTAGTTGTCATATTCTTCAAAATAAATAAAGAGGTATCAGATTCAGATTTAATAAATCTTATTTTCTGTGGATGATCATGCAATGTTGTATACCAAACCTGAGGGGCCTGTTTAGGACCATAAATGACTTTTTTTAATCTGTAAACATGAGAAGGGAACTGAGAATTGATAAATCCTTGAGGTTGAGATATAAAACCTTCTTCAATCAATTGGCCTTATAGGAAAGCATTGTTGACATCAAGTTAATGAATCGACCAATTGTGCTACACTACTATGGATAACACAAGCCACACTGTTGTTTGCTTAATAACTAGACTAAAGGTCTCATAAAAATTCAAGCCATGGCGTTGTGTGAATCCTTTTGCAATAAGGCAAACTTTGTATCGATCTAGAGAACCATTTGCATTTATTTTAATGCGATACAACCATTTGCAGTCCATAACATTTTTCACTGAATCTCGTGGTAATAATTCCCAAGTCTGAATCTTCATCAAAGCATCATGTTCTGCTTACATGTCTTCTCTCCACTCTTTGTGGATGTTGACTTATTTGAAGGTTATTGGTGTAACAGTCAAGTGAGTTAGAAAAGTGAATTATTTTTTTGGCTTGGTAATATTATTCTTGGACCTAGTGGTCATTCGATTTACTACAAGCTCTGGAATTGGGATGGTGGGCTATTCATGGATGGGACTTTCACTACCAGAAAATGAAGAAGTTATCAATGGTGAATTAGTATCTGGAGATAGAGCATTCGGAATTTGGGGTAAAGTGTTAGTGGTAGTCTTAGATTTGCGTCTTTGATATGTTATCAAAGTTGCGGGCTATGTGTTTGAGGTTTTGTGATGCTGGAAGAAGTAAAAGAAAGTGCAGAATTACCTGAAATAGTTGCAGTAGCTACTGGTACTTGTCCAGAATTGAAGGAGGGAGTATTTTCTGATTCTAAGGACAATGGTATAGGTGGTGGTATATTAGTAGAGAATGTTGGAATAGCAGCTGACTTCAGAGTTTCCTCTTTGTAGTTAACATTTTCTAAGGTCAGTTGAGAAAAATTTTTCCTGATATGGAGAAACATTGTTTTAAAACAAAAATGATTTTCATAAAAAAGAACATCGCGGCTAATGAATATTTTGGAACAAAGAGACGACTTCACTTTTACTTTTAATTGTATACAACCAAGTATACTTGGTGTATTAATTAACAAAATACAGTAATATAATTTTTTGTCTAGTGATGAAACGGGCGATGGTCCCTATAAATCACTAAAGATAACTTGAAGAGGAATATTATTGGATAAAATGAGTCGTTAAAATGGAAAACGAAGTGATTTATTAGAGGAACAAGAAATACGAAATTCAAAATTTTCTTTAGTAGAAAAAGGTAAAAAAAAAAAAAGGAAAAACTTCTTCACAATAAAATTTAAAATCGTTGAATAAGGATGACCCAAGCAACAATGCCATAGCTGAAAAGGACCTTTGTGGAGACACGATTAATGGATATTGGTGGTCTAGGTGGATGTTGTGGCCACTGATAAAGTCCATTCTTATTTCGGCCTTGTACCAGCGACTTTAGAGTATTCAAGTCCTTCACAAGAAAAGTAAAAAGAAAAAATTCAATAGACGTTAGATTGTCTTGACAAAATTTTGCTACGGAAATAACTTTTTCTTTTTTAATTGATGGAGCACATAGAATGTTAAAAAGCTTTAAAGCAGAGTTAGATGCTTTATCTGAATTGAACCAGTAAGAGTAATGGAAATGATTTCACCGTCACGCATGGGTATTCCCTCATTGCATGTATACTCTTCAAGATTGTAAGGTTCAGCCATGACATGATGAGTTGCACCAAAATCTAGAACTCAAGAGCTTTCTGTTGACTGCAAACTAGAGGCAAAGTTGGCCTTAGCTTAAAAATAATTTATGCAATTTGGAATGACATGCATTTGCAGTATTACCAAATTTTTGGCACAATTGGCTTCGAATAGAATGTCTTGAGTTTGATATCAAATACTTTTGATTGTTGAAGCTGGACTGTTGAGGTGCAGATTAGTTCCACTCTTGATTGTTGAAGTGATGATTGTTCCTATTAGACTGATGTGATATGTTTCTCTTCTATGGTATAACAATTATGATATTTGAGGATGACTTCTCGAGATCTTGGTGCTTGAGGAAAAGCTCATGATCTGTGAGCTTGTTAAACAATTCTTTAAAACTCAGTAAAGAGTCTCTTGCTCTTATGGTAGCAGAAATTTCATGATACTCGGGACCCAAATCATTAAAAATCTTGACAATAAGTTCATCATCTGTTACCAGTGATCTAGCAACTTTGAGAGCATCAGAAAGATATTGAACCTCTTGTAAGTATTCTTTAACTGATTTAATTAGAGGCTTTATTTTTTGATTTTTTTTCAATTGATCATGCAAGCTAAAAATGCGAGCTTGATTCTTATTTTCGTATGCCGTGTGAATAAATTCCTAGGTTGTTGTCACGACCCAAACCCCGGGCCATGACTAGTGCCGATTAGGCACTTAGACCATTAATAAATTCCAACACTACATACTAAAGTCCAATAATTTTACCGAAATTTCGGTAGAGTTTCCTTTGTAATACGGACTAACCGCACCTGCAAGGAAAACTCAGCAGCTCCCAGACA
>JAABOM020044674.1:0-16209 GCA_011800125.2 Solanum clarkiae | reverse complement strand
GTTTAAAGAGCCATTTTGCTTTATTCCATCATACTCCAAAGCCAAAAAATAGTCAATCTTTGGCTCCATCCGAGATAATCAATAGAAGCATAATATGCATGCAACCAATCCATCCCAAGAACAATATCAAAATTAACCATGTCTAACTCAACAAGATCATAGGGAAAGATTTTTATGAAAAATGCAAATAGGACAACTTCTATAAACTGTCATAGCAACAACAGATGCACCGATAAGAGTAGACACCTTATGACTCATGCAACAACTTAGGGTCAACATGGGACTTTTTGGTAACAAAGGGTGTAACAAAAGAAAGAGTGGCACCTGGATCAATCAATGCATACACATCAAAGTCAAAGATTTTCAACATACCAGTAATAATATCGGGGACTTCATCAACCCTTTGCCTCCCATGCAAAGCATAGAATCGGTTCTGCGGGCACCACCTTATCGACCACCTCTCCCCAATGGGACCATATTAGCACCTTGTGGACGAACCTCCATGCTCTTGTTGCAGTTTCATGCCCAAACTCCCGTCAACTATAACAAGCACCGGTATTCTTCAAACATGGGCCACCATGACCCTTACCACTCTTCGGACACGTATCAGTAGGAGCCACATCCCTAACACCTTGGGCTCTCAGAAGATAATTTGCAACCCTCATATAAAATTCATGAGTAGGCCTTTGGCCTTGATAGAACCGGCCACTTCTTTGGAACTTACCCTCAAAATGGGCCTCCTTGGCCTCATGCCTCCTTCTCTTTCTCAATTTCTCCTCTTCCATATGTTTGGCATAGGTCATCAACTGTGGAAAGTCCTTGTCAATAATTAACATAGAGGGCCTGACTTTCTTTACTAACCAAGTCAGAAACACCGATCACAAATTTGTTCATCCTAGATGTTGAGTCAACCACCAAATGCGGAGCATACATAGAGAGAGTTGGGTAAACTTAAGGGTATACTCCCTCACACTCATTGACCCTTATCTCAAATTCATAATTTCCACCAACTTAGCTTCCCTAAGTTCAAGGTGGAAGAACCGATTAAGGAAGGCCACCTTGAACTCCTCCCAAAGCACCACATAGTTGACTCCCATTTCCTCCTTCCATTGGTTGTACCATATTTGTGCTCTACCTTTGAGTTGGTAGGTTTCCAACTCTGCTTTATCCTCTGGCCTCACACCCATATAGACAAAATTTTGTAGACCTCATCAATGAACTCTTGGGGGTCCTCACTCCCCTTTGACCCATGGAATTCTGGGGGATTCATTCTCATGAAGCCTCTCACCAGAGAAGATAGTAAAGGAGCATGAGGGTCTTGGGCCCTTCATGGTCTTGGTGGGCTTGGTTAGCCACTACTTGTGCAAGCAAGGTAAGAGCATCCCTAAGCTCTCAATTGCCCGGCTGCTCCTCGAGCGTGTGGGCTCGTCTTCCTCTCGTATTAGGCATGATCTAACTTAGCAAAGAGCAATCAATAGGGGGAAAAAGCTTATCTTCAACTCTATAGCATAAATTAGAATATGAAGGGAAACATTTCCCAAAACATTTCATAGCCTCCTATCATAGTTGTGGTGCACAACACAACCATGAATAAGACTCTAATCCATGCGGTGTGTTGGACTCCGAGGATCTAACAAACGAGTGCTCTGATACCAACTTTATCATGATAAAAGCCTAGGGCCTAGACGTGACTGGCGAATTGGGAACCCGAATGAACCCCAAATAAGCATCATAGCATATTATTTCACATCCTTGTTCGTGGAAGCAATTAGAATGACACTAAGAGATAAATGTAAACAAGGGGGAATAGGGACTAAGGATAACTTCCATATCATAAACATCAAGAGTTAATAGAGTCAAAGCTCATAGCATAGGTGCATAAATGTCCAACAACACCTCTACTATATAGATAAGAGCGGGGACCAAGACAAAGTAACTGGGTTCACCGTCATAGTCAATACATAAGTCAAAGAGAAAGAGATCATAAGTAACATCCCCGGAATGGAGGACTCACCAACAATCTTAATAGAAGTCGTACTAGCCACATGGAGGAGGAGGATGATCAAGCAGTATGGCGGTTCCTACATGATGTCGTCATGTATGCATAGAGTATGCATTAGTACATTTGAATGTACTAAGTATGTAGGATGCAATGCAAAAAAAGGTGGACACTATAGGCAAAATGCATAATCATAAGCAATGAATAGCATACTAGCAATATGACATGTATGAATAATGCTTTAACTAAAACCATGCTTATATAGATCATAATACGAGTGTAAGGAGCGACCATTATAGTGAAAGTGAAGGCCTACCACCCCCCTGGATAGGCGCATGAGGTACTAACCCCTTCATGAGGTTGATGGAGTACAAACCCCCCATTGAGGTTGACAGAGTACTAATCCCCCATCGAGTTTGACAGAGTACAAACCCCCCCTCAACGTTGATGGGTACCAACCCCAAATAAGGTTACCCGGGCCTACCAACCCCAAGATAGGCGACCAAGGTATCAACCCCTCAATAGGTTACTCGGGCCTACAACCCCCGAGCTAGGCTTGGTCATCCCCAATACAATATAGAGATATATCATATATATATTTCATCATCATATACCTACATTCCTTTTCATCATCATTCTATCATTATTCTATCAACGTTTCATTATCAATTCATCACCGTATAGTCATTCATCTTGTAAGACATACATTGGACCTTCAATTCCTCAAGAATCCACAACCGGACATTTTATCAAACACTTAGAGGGTGTGTAATGCAAGTGTAAAACTATGCAATTCAAGAGTGAAATCATGTGATAAAAATTAGTGTAAAACCATCAATAGATACTTGGTAAAAACCTCAAACAATATACATAAAGACCCTTCATCTATTCTCACAATAAACCCTTGATTCATAGCTCCAAATGGAGTAAAACAGTCACAATTTCATAAACCCAACATAGTGTGCAGTGATTTTCATAATAGATAAGACCCATAAATAAATCAACTTTAAATCATGCTATGTTGAGTAAAAAGAGCTTGGGTATCATAGGTGAAAGAACTCATTAAAGAAACCCACATACCTTAGCTTTGGAGATGAACTTGATGAAGATTGGAGATGGAGACTTGAAGCTTGAAGAAGAACCTTGAGATCTAGAAAGGGTTTTGAGTCTTGAGTTTAGAAGTAAAATATTTGGCTAAGTGTTTGAATGAGTATTGGAAATGTTTAGAATGATATGAGTTTGGAAAATGGCTAAGTATAGGTATTTTCATGTTTAGGAACACTTAGGCCCAAGACCTAAAAGCCTTCGATCGAGACAAAAATCACTGGCAGCAAAATACACAGGTTCGCGTCTGGTCTATGATGTGGACCTATCGCGAAGACAAGATTCACACAGCTCCGCAGCAGTTGCGCATCACGGTACCGCTGCGGATCAGTTGTGGAAATCAAAAATTACGAAAAATGAAATTACTAATCGTTTGCTCTTAAATCAAGGTTAGACCCACTGTCCACTCAAAATGACCTCCTAAATAAGAATATGAATCAGATTTTTGATATTGCACATGAATTTTGATAATATGGAAATTATAATTTTGGGCACTTCCGAGGAATATTTTCGGCCACTTTTTGGGGTCGTTTCACAAACCTGAGCCATTATGGCACCTACCACACCTTTGGGACATAGGGTGGTCTTTAGCAAACCTTCTTTTAGGACCATTGGAAGACCCTAGGCCTTGGAAGTTGTGTCCTTGAGGAAACCGACCACCCTTGCAATTTTTGAATCCACCTTCATAACGAGCCCTCTTGGACTCCCCACTTCTTCTCTTTCTATGTTTTTCCCCATATAGTTGTTCAACATAAGTCATGAGGCAGGAAAATCCATATCACTTACCAACATAGTGGTACGACACTCCTCATTAACCAAGTCGGGCACACCGGACACAAATTTGTTCATCCTAGATCTCGGCTCGACAACCAATGGTGGGGCATACTTGGAAAGTTGATTGAACTTGAGGGCGTACACCCTCACACTCATGGAACCTTGCATAAGGTTCATAAACTCTATCATATTAGCCTCCCTTATCTCGATTAGAAAGAACTGGTTGAGAAATGCTGCTTTGAACTCTTCCCAAAGGATAGCATCACCATTCCCCTTCTCTATCTTCCATTGAGTAAACCAAATTTGAACAACCCCTTTAAGGTGGTAGGCCACCAACTCTTCCTTTTCCTTCAAAGTAACCCTCATAATGAACAATACCTAATACACCTCATCAATGAATTCTTGTGGATCGTCATCCACCTTGGATCCATGGAACTCTTGTGGGTTCATTCTAGTAAAGTCCCTCTCCCTTGAGGTCGGAGTAGGAGCATGAGGGGCTTGGGCCCCTCGGTTGATTTGATTAGTCATGGCATGAGCCATCATAGTGATAGCATCTCGGAACTCATCACGAGCCACTCCCCCATCTTGAGGAGCGGGAGGGGCCAGTTGCTCCTTTGGTGAATGGGAACTTCTTCTTCTTGGAAACGGCATGATCTAGAATAGCAAAAAATATTCGTTAGGGGAAAACCTTACCTTAAATTCTACAGCACGACATAGATCATGATAAAGGGAAACATTTCCTTAACCACCTCATAGCCACTTACTCATAGTTGGTGCAATTCACAACCATGAACAGGACTCTAATTGATATAGTGTGTTGGATTTCGAGGAATATTAACAACCTAGTGCTCTCATACCATGTTTGTCATGACCCAAGCCTAGTGCCTAGATGTGACACGAGGA
Organism: Solanum clarkiae; assembly: GCA_011800125.2. Taxonomy (NCBI): domain Eukaryota; kingdom Viridiplantae; phylum Streptophyta; class Magnoliopsida; order Solanales; family Solanaceae; genus Solanum; species Solanum clarkiae. The sequence goes on along the minus strand of JAABOM020044674.1, from coordinate 11,429 downwards.
ATGGGGAACCCAAAGGAGCCCCAAACAAGCCTCTTAGCATATCAATCATACATCCTTCATCGCGGAAGCAAACCATCAACAACAAGAGACATAAAGAAGGGAAACAGGAGTAAAGGGAGTCTAGGATACTCATAAAAAATCCAAGAGTCAAGCTCATAGCATAATTGCATCAATTGTTCCAACAACACCTCTAGCATAGATTGGGCAGGACCCAAGACACTTTCGGGGCTCACCCTCATTGTATCAAATTTTCAACATTAAGAGATAACAAAAGCAAGAATAGCATAGCTAGTGTCCATGGACTTGAGGACTCACCAAAGCTTATCATCCGAAATGCCGAAGCTAACCATGTAGAGTATGATCAAGAGATGCTCTGGTTCCTACATGGTAATATCGTGTAGGCATAGAGTATGCATTAGTACGTTTGAATATACTAAGTATGTAGCATGCAATGCAACAAGAATTAAGTCAATATAGTCAAAATGCATAATCATAAGCAATGGATAAGTATAATATCAATATAGCATGAATGGTCAATACTTGAAGTAAAACATGCTTGTAAATCATGTAACTTGTATAGAACATAATACATATGTGGTAAGAGACCAAAATCTTAGACCAAGCAAATATTACTTTGAATCCAAGGCATGTCACCCCCTTGGAAGGTGATTGAGGTACCTATGCCTCAACATGGTAGTACGGGTGTGTCACCCCCCGATGAGGTGGTCAAGGTACCTACCCCTCAACGTGGTAGTACGGGCATGTCACCCCTCGACAGGTGGTCAAGGTACATACCCCTAAACATGATAGTACAGCCATGCCCTCCCCCAGATGAGTGGTCAAGGTACATACCCCTCAATAGGTAGTATGGGCATGTCACCCCCCGACAAGGTGGTCAAGGCATGTCACCCCCTCAACAAGATGATTAGGAATGTCAACCCCCGAACAAGGTGTTGTCAACTTGCAACACTATAGATAATTTTCATGAATTCAATACATACATATAATCTCTTAATCATCATAAAGTTCCTTGGCTTATAAAACATGTAATAGATCATCAATAACTCAAGAATCCTTGTCAAGACATTTTATCAAACACTTGGTTGGTGTGTAATGCTAGTTAAAAATTATACAATTCAAGAGTGAAATAATATGAGATAATTCAATGTAAATCAACCCACCAACATATAGTAAACCCCTCATATAAGATACCTTGAAATCCATCATCAAATCGTATAATAAATCATAGTTTCATAGCTCAAAACATGCATAGTCACAATAGACAAACCAATTCATAGTATAAGCTTGATATAGTTAAACATGCCTAATCAATCAACCTTCTATAAAACACCAATATAATTTGTAATCAAAATCCATAATAAGAGATACCCATAGATGATACAACTTGAAAGCACGTAATTTTCAAAAAAAGGAGAATTGGGCTTCATGGGTGAAAGGATCCAATGGATAAAACCCACTACCTCAAATTTGGGAATTTCCTTGATGTAGACGTGAAGAGAACTTGAAGCTTGAATAGAGTTCTTGAGATCCAAAATTAAGCTTGAGACACTTGAATTTGGATGAAATATTTGGCTAAGTATTGAAGAGGGTTTTGAGTGATATAGAGTTGAAAAATTGCTAAGTATAGGTGTTTTCACGTAAACGTGGGCATGGGGTTATGACCCCAAGGCCTTTGGGCCGGAATGAAAAGTTACAGAAGTGTTGACACTGCTCCGCAATAGGTCCGCGTCCCGGAGCCATCACAAAAGACATACATACACTGATCTACGCCCAGTCTGCGTCGCGGTCTGGTAGCAGATGCACACTAGATAAGAAATTTTGTGAAAATGAAATTTCGCTGCGGGTTCTCTAAAATCGGGGTTATATCCTTTTTACACTAAATTTTTCCCCCTGATCAAGAATAGGAAGTCGAATTTTCGATATTACTCACGAATTTTGAGATATATCAAAATTATGATTATGGGCATTTCTGACGCACATTTTTGGGGAGATTTTGGGGCGTTTCAATGAAATTATTGTTTCATACTTGCATTGCATCTCACATACTCAGTATATTCCAAAAGTACTAACATATGTTTGCCTACATGATGTCACCATATAAGGACCAACGCTCCTCCTCCCCCGGCTCATGGCTAGTTCCTTTGATGCTCAAAGACTAGTTTTGTTGTGGTGAACCCTTAGTTTGAGACTCCGCCTATTTTCATTTTATTCTATGTATTTTTTGGACATGATGTATATTTGGATTTTTAAATTGGATGGTTTTACTTTCTATTTGAAATTTGAAATATTTTCTATTTGAGGGAAATCGTTTGTTTACCAGTTCTCTCTTACTCATGTTCTAGATAGTATGTTTATGGCTACTAATATATGCTAGAAATATTTATTTTGCATAAATGATGTCCTATAGACCCTACCCATTTATTTATGCAAAATGAATGAGTCTGTGCCTATGAATGCTTGATATGCTGAGATGACTTGGGTGAGGTTCCTACTGGTGTCTCATTTGCCATATTATGACTAAGCCCTAGCTTAGATTGTGACAAACTTGGTATCAAAGCATGAGATTTTAAAATGTCAAACATACCACGCCAAGTAGAGTCCCGTTCAAGGTTTTGAAGCGCACCACAAACACAAACGAGAGGCTATGAGACATTTAGTAATTTCTTCCCTTCTTCATTATTCATGTCGTGCCCACAGAGTTTTCTAAGGTTCTCCTATAACTAAGGGTATTCTCCTTGTTATTTCTAGATCATTCCACCAAGAATAGCTCCACAATTAAAGGAACATACTCGAGCAACAATCCCCTCCATTGCAACAAAATGATGGGTGTCTCACATAGAGTTTAGAGCCGCATTCACAATGCTAGCCCATGCTTTTGCTAACCAACCAAATCAGGAGATCCTATTCTTACCAAAGTGTCCATTCTGGCTACATAGGTTGGAGATTTCACAAGGATGAGTCCCTCTGAATTACACGACTCTAAGGTGGAAACGATCCTAGTGACTTCATAGATGAAGCTTATCAGAATTTTACCATAATGGGAGTTCCCTCGGAAGAGAAGGCTGAGTTGTTGGCCTACGAACATAAGGGAGTAGCGAAAATATGGTATGAATAATGCATGGAGGAAAGGGCCCAAAGAGCAGGTCCAATTGAATGGGAGGAGTTTAAAGGTTCTTTCTTTGACTAGTTTTTCCACTATATTTTGGGGAGGCTAAGGTACAAGAATTCATTTACATTAAGCAAGGACGCACGAGCGTTAAAGAATATTCTCTCAAGTTTACCATGTTCTCCAAATATGCCCCTTTCATGGTAGTGGATCCAAGAGCTCGGATGAGAAAATTTATATCCAGGGTATTAGACTTAGTGTCAAAGAAGTGCAAAACGTCCATCCTTGTGAAGGAGATAGACATCTCACGGTTGATAACATACACCGAACAAATCAAGGAGGAGATGTTGATAGAGAGCTAGAGAGTCCAACAGGACTCAGGTAGATGGTGGGTATACGAGGAGTGAAGGTGATTGTCATGACCCAAGCCTACAACCTAGGCATAACACAACGAATGGAGAACTCGAAATAACCCCAAACAATCCTCTTAAGCATACATGGGGCATCCTTGGTTTCAAAAGGACAATTAAAACAACAAACACATAATTCTAGAGGAAGAGAATTCGGACTCAAGCTATGGGGATGTTATAGGGAAGAGGATTATCATGAACACATAGCAAACAAGTCTAAGGGGTAGGTAAGTATGACTCACAATATGGGAGTTTTAGGGGCTTGGAACTTCTATCTCATCAACAACATACAACAAGCATAAGAAAGGGATAAGAACTAAGGGACTCTTCTATAATACATACATAATAAGAGTCGAGCCTATAAAATACAAGTTTGTATATCCAACAACACCTCTAACACGAATGGAATAGGGGCCAACACATCACCTAGGTTCGCTCTCAAAAGATAAATATCCATAAATAGACAAGTCATTAATAAGCATGAAATTAAGTTGTTATTGTCCTCAAATATGGATGAAACGACCCCAAAAAGTGCTCAAAAACGTGCTTAGGAAGTGCCCAGAATCTTGTTTTTCATATATCTAAAAACTTTTTTGGAATTTCGAAAATACGACTTCATATTCTTATTCAGGGATTCCAAATTAGGGTGACAAGGGTCTAATCTCGAATTTAAAACAAAGGAATCAAATTATGAAATTTCACTTGGTGTAATTTTCAGTGAGGGTCTACGACCTCTTTGCGACACGGAGAGGTATATTTCGTGCACTGTCTTTTCCTAGTTTACCCAGATTTTCTAAGTGTTGGACCTAAGTTTTCCCAACGTATTTTCACCTATACTTAGCCTTATTTCACCCTCATATCATCCAAGACATTCCCCAATATTTCCCCAAACATTTAGACTCATTTCTAACCTTAAATTCAAGTCCCAAACTCAAGGCCAATCTCAAGGATTTCTTCAAGGATCTCACACAAGCTTCAAATCTCCATTAAAGTTTTCTTCAAAAACTTCACAAAAGCTAAGGTATATGGTGTTAAACCATTGGGTCCTTCCACCCATGGTGCCTAAACCCTCTTTTGCTTAATCATGCATGATTTAAAGTTGATTTTATATGTGGGCCTTGTACATTGAGAAATGTACTGCATAGTGATTATAGTTCATGAAAATATGGTTGTTTTAGCATGTTTTGAGCTCTAAATCTTAGATCTAATGTTTGGAATTGATGAGGGGTTTTGATGTGAATGTATTGGGGGTGTTGCAAGGTGTTGACGGATGGTTTTACTATTGATTTTCTTGCATATTTTCATTCTAAATTACATGGTCTTTTACCCCCATTACACACTCCAGGGTGTTTGATTAAAATGTCTGGTTATGATTTCTTAAGGAAAGGAAGGTCCAAAGGATGAGATATGATATGAATGACATTATGATGATGAAAAGAGCTTATGTATATGATATAATTGACTATATGATGATGAAATGAGCTTATGCATATGATGTACTATATATAAAGTGTTGCATTAGACCACGCCCGATCCGGGAGGGGTAAGAGCCCGAATTATCTAGATGAGGGTTAATACTCATCCACCAGGGTGATGGGGTGGCATCATCACCAACCTAGATGGAGATTTATACTCATCAACCTAGATGGGGTTTATACTCATCATCCGAGATGAGGGTTCGTACTCATCCACCTAGGTGATAGAGCAGCATAATCACCAACCGAGGATGGTGTTCATGCTCATCCACTTAGGTGATGGGGCGCCATCATCACTAACCCCAAGGGGTTCACGCCTTAGAAATCTAGGTTGGTCTCTTCTTCACATATGATATTTTATGAGAGCATGAGTTACTTAAGCATGTTTTTACTTATGCACTGATCATACATGTCATCTTGTTATATTATGCGTTGTTGCCTATTGTTATGCATGTTGATCATGAAGCTTATCTCTCATAGCATTGCATCCCACATACTTAGTATATTCAAATGTACTAATGCATACTCTTGCCTACATGTTATGATAATGTAGGAACTGGTGCCCAAGTTGATCATCCTCCTTCTCCACATGGCTAGACGGTACTATTCCAAGCTTGTTGGTGAGTCCTCCATTTCGGGGACTTTGGTTTACGTTTTTCTCTTATCTATGTATTGAGACACTATCTTATGTCCTATTTGGCTCTGAGGGTGAGCCCGGTTACTTTGTCTTGGCCCCCACTCTATCTATGTATGTAGAGGTATTTGTTGGACAAATTATGCATTACATTTGAGCTTTGACTCATCTATGTTGTCTAAGTATTAGACCCTCTGTTTCTCCCTTAGTCCCATTTCCCCTTGTTCATGTTTCTTATGGCGTTTTATATTGCTTCCGCGATCAAGGATGTGTAATCATGTGCTATGACGCTTGTTTGGGGTTCCTTTGGGTTCCCCATTCGCCGGTCACGTATAGTCCCTAGGCTTAGGTCGTGACAGTGGAGGACTCGCCAATAGTAATCATTAATTGAATTGCTTAGCCACATGGAAGAGGAGGATAAATAGGAGCTTCAACCCCTGCATGGTTAATCATGTGGGCAAAAGTATGTGTTAGTACTTGGAATGCACTGTTGTTAGGGTGCAACGCAACAAAGAACATAAGCCATAATTGAACAATGTGTATAATTATAAACAACTTATATAAGCTCGACATGCCATGCATGCTCAATGCCCTATTCAAAATGTGCATGAGGACTCATCAAGTCACATAACATATCATATATAGATTGGAAGGGACCATAACCAACATGTAAGTCCAAGCGAGCTACTACTTGGAATTTCTATGTTCATTCCACACCGGACTAGGAGTGGTCTTCTTTACCAAGGTAAACTAAACACTCACCTTATGGGAACTCTCCCATTTCAGGAAGTGCTTCATAAACACCTTATAGGAACACCATCCTTTTTGATTAACGTATGATAAGAACCTTACGGGAACATCACTCTTTTTTGTATTTAATTAATATGTGTCGTACAACAATACCGACCTTTTTGTTCAATCATGTAAAACAAGCTATATTGATCAGTTAGAAAACTCACAAACCTATGGTAGAAACATAGTTATGAGACAATATTTCTCTACCAAGGTCCTCACAATCCCAAGGAATACTCAAATCATACTTATAGTAATAATATACAAAGCATCATAATATCATAACAATATCATAGAGTAGGTCACCAAATTCAAAGCTTCGTAATATCAAAGATAGGGCTTCATATAACTCATGACTTTTCACAATATTCTCATATCTCATAGCATGCATAATAGCCCTTCAAATCCATAATATTCACAATTTACATGGCTTTTGATAAGGCTATCATCAAATAGAATCTTGGTGCACAACTTTAATTAAATATGATGATTATGCATATATAGTCAAAATCATGAAAAAGTCAAGATTTAGGACATGAGACAAGGAAATTGGATCTTTTACAAACCATTCAAAGTAACCCACCATAACATCACAAAACTTAGTTAGAGCTTCCTTAACCCTCATAGAAATCCATAACTTTTACATGCATTTCAATGCAATGTAGTATACAAAGGTAGACTACCATAGATTACTTCATAACATCATCATATAAAAGAGTTGATAAAATTTCCATCAATTTCCATAACTCTAAAACAGATGAGGAAGAGGAATGGTTGAGCTTTGTGAAGGATAGGCCTCCAACAAATCAAAATCCACATATCTTGGTGTGATTAGGGATGAAAATCTTATTGAGGAGTGAGGAAATCTGAAAACCTATCTTTGCCTCTTCTCTTGCAAGCCTTGAAGAACTTAAGAGTAGTTTGAAGGATCAGGCTTTGGATATTCTGAGAATGCATTGAAGTGTGGTAGTTTAGGGTTGTTTTAAGGCTGAAAAGGGGTCATTTGGGGGTTAAAACAACATGATATAGGCATGAAATATTAGGAAAGGTAAAATTTACTCCTTATAAAAATTTGTCGTACAGGACCACGAGGCCTCGATTACAGGTTGTGGTCCATTCCACGAGTAGTGAGAAGGGGGGTCTCGTATGGTAACATTTGAATCCTCAAAGATTTTCTTTAAATTACAACCCATAATAGGACTTACGACCCATCAACCAATGTATGAACAATCTGATATCTTGTACTCCCAACTTTAGAAATCAATATTTTCAGAAAGTCTAGCCATCACCACACGAGCACATGTTGCGGTTTTGTAGAACTACCTATGGATTGTAGTCACCTTAGTGACCCCACTCACACTAAGAAAAATTTCCAGATTCCATTTTTTTGGTACTTTTACACCTTCCCACATATGGGGCCTTACAACCACAACAAGTTCCAATGTGGAAAAAAGAAAGGAGGCCAAGAGTTAACTAACACTCCTTCTCCTCGATCCACCGAGGACAAGGGGGTAGCTCCAAAGCCAAAAACTCCTAATTGCCTCAAGTGTGGGAGGCCTCACAAGGGAGAGTGACTGGCTGATTCAAACGTATGCTTCAAATATAGAAAGCCTAGGAACCATGGAAAGCATTATAGGAGTGGAAATGCAAGGCCCCAAGAAAAATGAAAGCAACCTCAAGGTACCCCAAGGATCAACTGATTCTGTACTCGTCATGGCTGACAAAAAGTTGAAGAAGCCCTGAACGTTGTTATCGGTATGTTGAAAGTTTATAATTTTGATTCATTTACGTTGTTAGATCTAGGGGCAAATTTTTCATTTAAAACTCCTTCCTTGCAAATAGATTCCATGCATGTCCAGAAATTCCTAATGAGCCTATGAAGTATGTACCTCCTAGGAGAGTCTATTATTGCATGAAGTTGAAGGACCCAGATCTTGTGAGACTTTATTGGTGCTTGAAATCAAGGTTTCAAAAGTATTTGACAAAGATGACTCTTCATAGTCACCTCCATGAGCCGTGAAGGCTACCTAAGGGTTGCCCTTGGCCCTGTGTCAAGGGTGTTATAGCCTATGGTGGAGTATAAGAGAAAGTCGCCCTCCACTAAGCGATTTATGGACCGTGGTGTTCACCGCTAGCTGTGAAAGTGACTCATGGTAAGAGCCTTAGGCTTGAAAGCAACATAGTAGCCACGGCACCTACCACAAGCCCTTGCAAAGGTCATGCACCTCACCACAAGCTGTGGTAAGTATCTCGTGAAGGCTTTCACTCAAATTATCTAAGTATGAATCACCGTCTCAAAACTTGGATCTTTGTACGCGAGGTTGCACAGTGGAATACTGTACGAATCGTAAAGTCATCAGTGGAAATGCCTTTGACCAAAAATTTTGTAAGTGTTGAAGACCCTTACCATGGACCATTGCATGGTATGTGGTCCTCTACACAGATTGGGAAGCCCTTCCATGAGACCCCTGGTCACATTTTAGTGCTTGTTTCATTAATAGCTTTCTCGTAATTTTAGTGATTCCTAAGGGTCGTTTGTGACTTTCTTTAATCCTAAACCCCTAAAACAAAATATAGTCCCCATTCTTATTCAAATTCATTCAACACACTCAGAATATTCAAACTCTCTCTTCTAAAGTACTCCTTTCAAGTGCGCCAATGGAGATTTAGCTTGGAGCTTAAGGAAGGGTCTTCTTCTCCAATCAATTTCTTCTTTATTCTTCTTAATTATCTAAGGTATATGGTATTGATTCATGGTCCGTTTCAACCATGAAGATCCCAAACACATTTTACTCCTTTATTTATGAATTTGAAGCTTACATTGAATATCAGTCTTTTAAATTATTGTTTATTTGATTCAATTGAGATATTAGTTATGTTTAATTGATGTTTCTAAAGTGACTTAAGATCTAATATGTTGAATTGCATTAAATATTATGTAGATTTGAATGTGCATGTCCCTTTAAATATTGATTTAGGCATGGATAATTTGAAGTATGATTTAAATATGAATTTCTTCATGGATTTACTTGGATTTCATATTATATTATTGATTTAAGTATGAATTTCTATTGTCATGTTATTCTCTCATCATTCATACTATATGCATATATGAGCATTGATTTTCATGAAGTTTATGATGTAGGTTAAGACCTAATTATATTAATGAATATGATTTTTATGTAAGTGTCATTATGACAGGACATATGATCATATAATGTCCATGATGGGCATTTACACTAATATAGATATATGTGCATGAGCTATTCCTATGCATGAAAGTGTGATATGAAGTACAATTTGGCTCTTTAGCCCAAGTATGCATGATATTAAGAATGTTTGATTTTTAAGCCTAAGTATGCATTGAAATAATTTGAAATGACTTCTGCTTCTTTTGAAAGCATGTATATGTATATGTATTCTTGTGGGATGATGACTTATCACCAAATAGACTTTTCAGAGGGGGGGATATCTCCAAGGGTCCAATACCCAAGTCCAATAACTATGTGATAGACATTGTTTCATGTTTATGGTAATCTTTATCAAAATGGGAGGCTCGTAAGGTAAGGTTACGATTATGGTGTGCTGAATAAAAAATATTTATCGAAATAGGAGAGACTGTAAGGTAAGGTTACTTCTCCGAAATGGGAGGCCCATAAGGAGAACCATAATCTACCTTTGGCAAGTAGATCACCTCTTATTTGGTGTGGGAATGACATTAAAATTCCATGTAATAGCTCGCATGGTCGATATGTTAGTTGAGGTATCATCCCCATATGTTGAATTATTATGGCATTTCATCCATCATGGATTTTCATGGCATATTGATATATTACTCATCCATATATATATACTTTTTTCTATATATATGTGCCCTTGCCATCTAACAATGAATGCAGGTTTAATGAGTTTGTGTGCATTGCATGCCTGCATACATTATACATTCAGACGTACTAATGCATAATCTTTGCCTACATGATCTAATCATGTAGGGAATGGAGACTATCTTCATCCACCTATTTACAGTTAGCTTGGATTTGCAAGAGTTGCTTGAGGTGAGTCCTATCATCCAAGGATAAGCCACCTCCTATCTACCTATGATGCTTCTTTCTCATATGTCTTTACTTTGAGGGTGAACCTCAGACATGTTGTGGCCTCTATCCTACTCTTTGACATTTAGGTATTGTTGGACAACATGTAGATTTTATGTACCTATTTGTGCTATGTGATGCTATTTTTTTATGGGGATTATGATTATGGATATCTATTGAATGTTGATGAGACGATGATATGTTCTTGATGAGAAGTGGAAACATGGAATGTCCTAAGTCCCTCCTATCTCCATAGTGTGAGTCATACTTACCCACCCCTTAGTTCTTATGTGATATGTGATATGTGAATCCATGTACATTCCTATCCCTAAGAGATCCCCATAGCATGAATCATACTTTCTCGTCCCTTAGAACTATGTTTTTATTGCTTATTATGCGCTTCTGAACTGATGACGTGTATGTTGATGCCACAAGGATTGTTTGGGGACTCTAAGGTTTCCATTCACCATGTCACTCCAAGGATCTAGGTCCAAGTCATAAAAAGCTTGGTATCAGAGCACTAAGTTTATAAATGATCCTTAGAGTCAAATATTCCACATGGAGTAGAGTTCTATTCATGGGTGTGAAGTGCACTATACCTATGAGTGGGAGGCTATGATGGCGTTATTAGAATTTTCTTACTTCTTCATGTGTTATGTCATGATTTGGACCGTGTACTAAGACTTCGTAACTTTGACGATGTCCTTGATACTTTACAAAAGATGCCTCCAAGAAGAGCCCCTCTACCAAGGCAACCCAGATTAATAAGGACCAAATCCCTTAAGAGTCTATGGGAGAGCCAATTACTCAAGACGAATTTCGAACTACCTTTTCCATGCTTACCCAAGTGGTGGGTGACCAACCAGGCTAGGCAAGCTAATCGTCCTCCTCATGCTCTTA
>JAABOM020044643.1:0-16210 GCA_011800125.2 Solanum clarkiae | reverse complement strand
ATATTATGTAACGATCTGACCCAATACTATGAAGTATTGTCCACTCTTGGGCCTAGTCCATCACAGATTTGTCTCTTTGGATTCACCCCAAAAGGCGCCTCATAGTATATAGACCAGTTCTTTACTTATATACCCAACATCTCTCCTGTATTTTTGCCATGTGGGACATCTCATCTCAAAATGGGTTATTACATACACCCCTTCTATGGACTCACGTCCTCGCTGAGGTTTGCCCTACCACATGGGATTCGCCTAAACTCATTTGAACTCTAGCCCCACATCGATAAGGCTGACACATGACTGACTCTGATACTATCTGTAATGACCTGACTCAACACTTGTCCGATCTTGGGCCTAGCCCATCACGGATTTGTCTATTTGGGCTCACTCCAAAAGGCGTCTCACAATATATAGATCAGTCCCTTACTTATATACCCAACATCTCTCTTGTGTTTTTACTGATGTGAAATATCTCATCTCAAGATGGGTTGTTACATTTTATTTATTATTTCCCATTTTAAAAAATATTCCTAAAAAGAAGGAACATATATTGAGAAGAATAGGAAGATTAGTTATAGTACTCTTACTTCAATGGAACTAACATTTATTTTCCTCCATTTTAAATTACTTTTAGGCTATAAAAATAAATAGTTTATTGTTATGTTTGTTATCTTGATAATACTACTACTACGTATTTGTAATAATTTTTTAAAGTAGGCTAGTTATGTTTGTCATTATTCGTACTATTTCCTTTTATAGGTTTTCTTTTTCTTGGCCTGGCGGATGGAGATTGACATTTTAAGCTATAGCCTGCGGGTTCGAACCCCGCTTGGAGTGTTCTTGTTAAGATGGGACTCCATCAAGGATCTGTGTTGAGCCCTTGTCTGTTTGCCTTGGTAATAGATGAGCTGATGTGATCTATCTAGGAAGAGGTTCCATGGTGTATGCTATTTGGAGACGACATAGTATTGATTTATGAGACTCAGACTAAGGTTAATGATAGGTTGAAGGTTTGGAGACACGCCTTGGAGTCCAAAGGATTCAAGCACAGCGAACCAAAACAGAATACTTGGAGTATAAATTAAGTGTTGCGAGAGATGAAATAAATATTGATGTGAGCCTTGCCACTCGACCTATGCCCAAGAGGGAAAACTTTAAGTATCTGGAGTCCATCATCCAGAGTAGTGATGATATCGACGATGATGTCATACATAGTATTGGGACATCATGGACTAAATGGAGGCTTGCCTCTGGAGTATTGTGCCACAAGAAGATACCACCTAAACTTAAAGGTAAGTTTTACAGAATGGTGGTTAGACCATCGTTGCTGTATGGGGTGGAGTGTTGGCTAATAAAAAATGCACACGTTCAGAAGATGCATGTCGCAGAGATGAGCATGTTGAGATGAATGTGTGGTCACACTAGGAGTGATAAGATTAAGAATGAGACCATTCGGGAGAAATTAGAGGTGACCCTTGTGGCTGATAAGATGAGGGAAGCGAGACTGCGATGGTTTGGACATGTGCAGAAAATGAGTACCGATGCTCTTGTTAGGAGGTGCGAGAGGTTGCTTTTGGGAGTTACAGATAGACCGAAGAAGTGTTGGGGGGAGGTGATCAGACAAGATATGGTGAAACTTGATCTTACCAAGGACATGACCCTAGATAGAAAGGAGTGGAGGTCGTGAATTAGAGTAGTAGGATGATAAGTTGGCAGGGTTAGGTGGATGTCTGGCCTTGGGGTATAGTAGGGTAGCAGGAGTAGTCGTGTCCTATATCATGTGATGTTATTATCAGTCGTATATATGTTTAATTTTATCGTATTTATATACTTTCATGTGCTTTTCATTATTAGTCGATCTTTCTATTTCCTTTCCTTTTCTTTCTTTTTTATCATATCTAGTTTGTTCTACTTATGGGCTTTTGAGACGAAGGTTTCCAGGAAATAGCCTCTCTACTTCTATGAGGTAGTGGTAAGGTTTGTGTACATTCTATCTTCCTCAGACCCCACTTGTGGGATTCCACTGGGTATGTTGTTGTTGTTGTTGTTGTTGTTTTTGTTTTTATAATATGTAAATTGAATTCTAAACTTGACTTCAAATTTTAAATTTCATCGTACACACAAATCGGCCCTTTAACTACCCAACACTTCAACAAAAATACTTTAACTTTCAAAGTGAACAAGTGTCTACTTGTTGAGTGTTAAAGTTAAGGGTTTTTTTTTTTGAATTATTGGATAGTAAAAGTGTCTACTTATGCACTGCGAGAGTTAAAGATCAATTAAAATTTGAAGCCAAGTTTAAGATCCAATTTATGTATTATGCATTTACTTTGCCCTTTTATTAGTTATTATATTTTTGTTAATGTTATTTTCTTCTTTATACCTGAAATTATTGTACTTGAGCCGGGGATCATTCAGAAATAATTTCTCCATATCCACGAGGTAGTGATAAGGTCTGTGTAAACTCTATCATTTATAAATTCTAGTTGTGGAATTCTACTAGATACATTGTTGTATACTTTCTCTATCTTATTTTATGTGACATTGATATAATTTTAATGTCAATGTGCAACCTCCACTTTGTTCTGTCTAAGGTCATATTCTCAATGAGATAAAGTTTCGCCATAGCTTGTCTGATCACCTCCCTCAGTACTTCTTCGGTCTACTTCTACCTCTATATCTAACCACTAACTCCAGCCTTTTGCACCTCCTAACAGGAGCATCGGTACCTCTTCTTCGCACATGTCCAAACCAATGCAGTCTTGTTTCCCTCATCTTGTTAGCCACAGGGGCCACCTCTAACTTCTCCCAAATGGTCTCATTCCTAACCTTATCACTCCTGGTATGTCCACACATCCATCTCAACATCCTCATTTCTGCAACTTGCATCATTTGAACATGTGAATTTTTGATTGACCAGTTCTCTATCCCATTCAACAAATGGTCTAACCACTATTCTATAAAACTTACCTTTAAGTTTATGTGGTATCTTCTATCACATAATACTCCAAAGGTAAGCCTTTATTCCGTCCATGTTTCCCCAATACGATGTGTGACATCATCGTCTATATCGCCACCACTCTAGATGATGGACCCAAGATATTTGAAATTTTCTCTTTTGGAAATGGATTGAGTGTCAAACCTTACGTCAATGTCTGCTTCATTCCCTACAACACTAAATTTGCACTCCAGGTATTCTGTTTTGATCCTGCTCAATTTGAACCTTTCGGATTCCAAAGCTTGTTTCAAAACCTCCAATCTATCACTAACTTTAGCCCGAGTCTTATCAATCAGTACTATATCATCTGCAAATAACATACACCATAGAACCTCCTTCTGAATAGACCGTGTCAGCTCATCCATTACTAAGGAAAAAAGGAAAGGGATCAACACAGATCATTCATGAAGTCCCATCTCAACAGGAAAATATTCTAAATCTCCTCCCACTATTCTTACATGAGTTTTGGATCTGTCATACATGTCCTTTATCACTCTAATATATACTATTGAAATAACTTTCACCTCTAGACATCTCCATAGCACATCCATTGGAACTTTATCGTAGGCTTTCTCAAGGTCAATGAACACCATATGAAGGTCCCTCTTTCTCTTCCTATATTTCTCCGCTAATCTCCGAGTAAGATGGATTGCTTCAGTGGTCGATCGTCCTGACATAAATCTAAACTGTTTCTCTAAAACAAACACTCCTTTTCTCACACTCATCTTCACCCCTCTCTCCCAGACTTTCATAGTGTGATTTAACAACTTGATACCCCTATAATTGTTATATCTTTAAAGCTGAAGCTAAGGTAAAGAACATATTATCATACCCAATTGAATTTGATTGTGTGGACGATGTGAATCTTTATTTTATCGTGTAATTATTTTTTATTTTATCCATCGAACTAATTATTCACAATGTATAATGAAGTAGCCAAGGAATATAAAAGAAGAGAACCATGCTATGTGGTCTTTTTTCTACCTGTCTCCATTATGAAATATTAAATGCAATGAATCTGTGCGGCATATCTTTTCCTAAAGATATATTTGTAATTGCAAAGGCTGAATGGGACTAATTAGCCTTTTTCTTCTTTTGGTAAGATGCACATGTATGATTTTTGTGATTATCTTCTCTTAAAAGATAATTATCCCTTTCTTTATTTGATATTCTTTTGTGGGTGAAGAAGCCAATTCAGTGTCTCTCTATCCACTATCAAAATGGAATATTTTGAAAAGATTGAATAATAAATAGTTCATCTTTTCGTATAAATGAAAATTGGACTTTGAGGCTCTTGTTCTTGCTCCTTTTTCTTGTTTAACTGAAGAATACTTAAAAAAATACTAAAATCTTTCATAAGCTATGCTACTACACTCTGGGTTAGGTGGGGTGGGGGTTAGAAACTCCATTTCTTTGATCATACAAGCAAATTCTTTCATGTTTGTGGCTTTTATTTGCCAAGAAGTTTGCATATTATTGAAATGGTGAATCTTGTCTTGAAAAGAAAAAGAATTTTAATTGCTGTGATACATGGATTTTGTTAATTCATGCGATATTAGTGTAAGCTATGCCACAAGTCTTTATATCACTATCATGTGGCTTCTTTTAGCGATTGTCCCTTCTAATGGATGAAGAACTTGATGGTAGCTTTTGCCCTTGTTTTTGCCCAGGCTGATAGTCAATGCTATTCTCAATCTTTCAATATGATCACGCGAGGCAATGATAATAATGAGTCTATGACTTGATTGTCCTTTACTTGGATCATTCTTGTCTTTATGGTATGGCTTAAATATTTTGGAATGGAAAGTAAGATGAATCTTAAGATATAGAGGGATGTCAAGCTTGTATGAGATCTTTCCCACCTTAGAAAGAATCTTAAATGAGCCCTCATATTTGTGAAATTGGTTATGTTGCATGCCTCCTAGTGTCTTAGATTGTCTTGAGTTAAATTTTACCAGGACCATGTTCTGAACTTTATATTCTATAGGACTTCCGAACTTTATATTCTATAGGACGCTTTTTGCGGTCCGCAAATTTCTTCATCTACTTATAAGTTGTCTTGTCCAAGTAGAAATTACCAGTGTCAAAGTTGCTCCTCTAATCCTTTGGTCATATGATAAGCTCTCAAACTCTTTCCTTCAAATATCACTGATAGTGAATGTGGAGTTTAAGGTTGCTAGCTTGTGGCTAGCTCAAATGGTGTATACCCTTTGGATTCATTCCTGCTAAAGTTATAAGAAAATTGGACCTTGTCAAAGAGTTTTTTCAAATCCTTATAATGTGCACTGTAACACCTCATAAAATTACCGAAATGCCATTAAAACATAATCGTGTACATAACACGTCTTTCAAAACTTCAATGGAAAATTTGAGATCAAATTTGCACGTAGCACGAAAAATCAAGTGGGAAAATGGTCTCGACTCGATTTAAGAGTAATCGGGTCGAAAAATAATTTTTGCTAATTCTTGAAGATTTTCTTGAAATTTATCTTTAATTCTATATAATATCTTAAATTGATGATCATCATATTTTGAATTAACTGGTTTGATGTATTATTGTGTGATTAAGTATTTACCGTACATGAGTTCTTTGTTAAAGACTTCAAAAATAAACTTAGGAGTAATGTCTAAAGCCTTAACTGTCTGACTATATTGACTGTAGTGGTCTAGGTCTTGAGATGAGTATGTTAATGGTTGAAGTTGATGGAATTAGTGTTCTTAGAGTCTAGATGAGGTTACACCTTAGCTTTGAAGGGATGATCCTACCCTTTGAATTGATAGATGATGATATGAGATGAGTGTTCCTTTCTGTAGAGACTAGGTGATGAAAGTTCTTGATAAATTGATATACGTATGAGCGTATCGAGTCCTGGAGTAAGTTTTAACACCGAAATGAGTACGAGTGAGTCCTACTTGCACTCATTAACTACGTGGCCAGTGGACTGGACCGTAAAAGTGGATGCTTCCTTTGTCCCGCAGAGGACTTGATAGACTTCTTTTCAGATCCCAGTTAGACTCGTTCTTTACCCCGGCAAGGTACTAATGGATATGGCAACAACATATCTTTATTGTATCATCACCGGCTCATAGGTACTGATTGTCGATTATAGAAACTTCCAGATAGGTTTCATGTCAATAGTGCTCTGAGGTTTATATGGTTATTTGATGTCTTGATGGATAATGATGTGATAAGAGTCCTGTTCGTTTCTCTGAGTTGAGACTAAGTGATTGATAAGCTGATGTCATTTATTATTGTATGGCCCATATTGTTACTTTATCCCATTTTACATACAGTACATTCCACGTACTAATGCCCCTTTGGCGCTGCAACATTTTGTGATGCAGAATCAGTAGACAGAGGACTTCAGTAGCTTTATCGTTGAGGTTTAGAGCTTCTTGATTTTAGATCGTGGTGAGTCCACCCCTACACTCGGAG
Organism: Solanum clarkiae; assembly: GCA_011800125.2. Lineage (NCBI taxonomy): Eukaryota > Viridiplantae > Streptophyta > Magnoliopsida > Solanales > Solanaceae > Solanum > Solanum clarkiae. The sequence continues at coordinate 9,776 of JAABOM020044643.1, read as the reverse complement.
GATGGTTATTTTCTTTAGCTTTATTGAGCTATTTTCTTTGATTGTGGTAGCCATGGCCTATCATGATTCCTTCTTAGATAGTAGTTTTAGAGGTTTCATAGACATAGACGTATGATGGTTAATGCTTGGAGTTTTCCCCCCCCTTTGCTTATTTATACTGAGATTGTTCCTTTTATTCGTATTCTTTATGATAGACAGACTTGATAGCTTATAGCCCACTGATAGCTAGTTATTTCTTTGTTATCTTCCGCTAATGAATTGATTGAACTAATTCAATGAGATTAGGTGGTTTGCTTGGGGGCTAGCAATAGTCTTCGAGTCCTAGTTACGCCTAGGGTACTCTCACGGGGCGTGGCAAACTAGGTAGCAGGGCTAGGTTCGAGTATACTAGGGAGTTTATGAAGCCTTTTCTAGTAGAGTATTGTTTATGAGTGTGTTGTGCATTACACTTCATAATCAGGAGGCTATAGGGCATTACAAAGTGGTACCCTTCTTCTATAATATGAATTCGTGCAATAGAGTTTAACTTTATCGAAATCGTATTTTAACTCGTGCGTTATAAGTTTACAGAAAATGTCGCCAAAGAGAACAACCGCTAGAGAGATGCCCCAGCCCCGCTGCTGAGAACACCTAACTTGAGGCCCTAGTTCAGACAGATGCAAGGAGATGGGGGCGCCCTGCTAGGACTGCCGAGGTCCCACAGGTTCCCCCTACTTAGCCCCAGCCAGCTCCCCGCACCGAGACAGAGTTTAGGAGAGCCATCACCATGCTGACTCAGTTGGTGGCCTCCCAGGGTAACATCCGAGGTCCTCATGCTCCTAATTCTAGCTCACGGGAGCCCTCAGCTGCGACCTGACTCAGAGACTTCTTGAGGATGAAGCCGCCTGTGTATGAGGGGTCTAAGGTTGAGGAGGACTTGCAAAACTTCATTGATGAAATGTACAAGGTCCTGAAAGCTATGCATGCTATCGAGATTGAGAGAGTTGAGCTTGCTTCCTATCAGCTGAAGGATGTTGCAATGTGTGGTATAACCAATGGAAGGATAGTAGAGGTAAGGATGCAGAGCCCGCAAAATGGGAAGAGTTTGAGGCTGCTTTCTTTGATCACTTTTTCCCTCAAGAGTTGAGGGAGGCGAAAGTGGATGAGTTTGTGACCCTGAAGCAAGTAGGGATGACAAATAATGAGTACAACCTTAAGTTTATTAAGTTGTCCAGGTATGCTCAGAGATGGTGCAAGACATGAGGGCAAGGATGAGGAAGTTTATGTCTGGTCTGGGCAGACATATGCAGAAAGAGTGTAAGACATCTTTGTTGATCCCCGACATAGATATCTCTAGAATTATGGTGTATGCCCAATAAATAGAGAAGGACAAGAGAAAGAAAAATCAACAAGACACAAGCCTAGCCAATAGAGGTAGAATAAGGGTGACAAGTCCTACTTTCAGAAGAGATCATTTCATCATGCACCTTCTGTAGCGAGTGCGCTCGTTTAGCCAAATAAGTATGATAAAAAATCTCATGGTTACCAGAACTATAGGGCTCAGGGTACATAATCTCAAGCTAGTGTGACCCAAGGTGCGAGGGGAAAGCCACCCTGTGAGAAGTGTAGTAAGCTTCATCTGGGTGAGTACCGTGTGTGTAGAGATGTTTGCTATTCATCTGGACAAGTTGGTCACTTCCACTTTGAGTGTCCAAAGAGGAGATAGGGTGAGGGGAGTAGCAGACCATAATCCTCCACAGCTCCCCCAGTTAGCAACCAACAGAGGGGTACTACTATAGGTATAGGTGGCGGGATGAACCGCCTTTATACTATGGGTAATCAATAGGATTAGGAGGCTGCATCAGATGTTGTTACAGGTATGCTTCGAGTCTTTTCCTTTGATTATTATGCATTGCTTGATCCGGATGTCACTTTGTCTTTTGTGACTTTGTATGTGGCTAGTAAGTTTGGGATTCTTCCAGAGTGTTTACTTGAACCTTTTGGTGTTTCCATTCCTACTGGTGAGTCTATCTTAGCTGAGAGAGTTTACAAAGATTGTGTAGTGTCCATTTATCATAGAGACACCTTAGCTGACTTGGTAGAATTGGAGATGGTTGACTTTGATGTGATGCTTGGGATGGATTGGCTTCACACCTGTTATGCTTCTGTTGACTGTAGAACACAAGTTGTTAGGTTCCAATTTCCTAATAAGCCTATTCTAGAGTTAAAAGGGAGTTCTATTGCACCTAAGGGCAAGTTTATCTCTTATCTTAGAGCGAGAAAGTTAATTTCCAAGGGTTGTGTTTACCACCTCGTATGAGTCAAGTCCAATAATGTTGAATCTTCTACTCTTGAGTCAGTCCCGATTGTAAATGAGTTTCCTGAGGTGTTTCCTGATGATCTGCCCGGAGTCCCTTCTGATAGGGAGATGGACTTCAGTATTGATGTTCTTCCAGAGAGCAAACCCATTTCAGTTCCACCTTATAGAATGGCCCCCACTGAGTTGATAAAATTGAAAGAACAATTGAAAGACTTGTTAGAGAAAGGTTTCATAAGGCCTAGTGTCTCTCCTTGGGGTACTCCTGTCCTATTCTTACATAAAAAAGATTGGTCTCTTAGAATGTGTATAGACTACCGGCAACTGAATAAGGTGACAATAAAGAACAAGTATCATCTCCCTAGGATAAATGATCTCTTTACCAACTTCAGGGTGCCACTTATTTCTCCAAGATAGACCTCAGATCGGGGTACCATCAGTTGAAGGTAAGGGAAAGTAAGGACGGTCTTTAGGACACAGTATGACCACTTTGAGTCCTTGGTCATGTCCTTTGGGTTGACAAATGCACCGACAACTTTCTTGGATTTGATGAACAGGGTATTCAGACTGTATTTTGATATGTTCGTGATCGTGTTTATTAATTATATTCTAGTATATTGAAAGGATGAAGAGGAGCATGTTAATCACCTTAGAGTGGTTTTGCAGACGCTCAAAGACCATAAGTTGTATGCAAAATTCTCAAAGTGTGAGTTCTGGTTCAAGTCTGTGGCTTTCTTAGGCCATGTTGTTTCGGGAGATAGTATGCAGGTAGATACCTAGAAGATTGCAGTGGTTAAGAACTGGCTTTAATCAACTTCTTTGATGGAAATAAGAAGCTTCTTGGGTTTGGCAGGCTACTATCGTAGATTTATTGAGGGCTTCTCTTCTTTGTTAGCACCATTAACTAAGTTAACTCAGAAGGAAGCAAATTTCAATGGTCTGAGGAATTTGAAAAGAGTTTCCAAGAGCTGAAGACTAGGTTGACTACAACACCAATTTTGACTTTGCCCAACGGGACAGGAGACTTTGTGATATACTGTGATGCACTAAAAGTTGGATTGAGTTGTGTGCTTATGCAGAGAGGGAAGGTGATAGCTTATGCTTTCAGACATCTTAAGATCCATGAGAAGAACTATTCAACTCATGATCTCGAGTTGGCAGCAGTAGCATTTGTACTTAAGATCTGGTGTCACTATTTGTATGGAGTGCATGTGGACATGTTTACTAACCACAAGAGTTTGCAGTACGTGTTCAGTCAGAAGGAGCTCAACCTGCGACAAATGAGATGGTTTGAGTTGCTCAAGGATTATGATATGAGCGTCCTCTACCACCCAAGTAAGGCTAATATTGTTGCTGATGCTCTTAGCGGGTTATCTATAGGTAGTATTGTCCATGTGGAGGAAGGGAAGACTGAATTGGCTAAGGAAGTTCATATATTAGCTCGACTGGGAGTGCAACGTAAGGAGAACAATGAAGGCAAGGTCAATGTTCAGAATGGTTCTGCTTCATCCTTAGTGTCAGGAGTGAAGGAAAAGCAAGACCAAGACCCTGTTTTGTTCTAATTGAAAGAAGCGGTTCACAAGCAAAAAGTGATGGTTTTCTCCAAAGGGGGAGATAGGGTGTTGAGATATCGGGGTAGGTTGTGTGTGCCTGATGTTGATGGTGTTCGATCGAGGATCATGACTGAAGATCATAGCTCCAGATACTTCATTCATCCTGGTTCCACCAAGATATACAACAACTTGAGGAGAGTCTATTGGTGGAATGGAATGAAGAGAGACATTGTGAATTGCATCTCTAAATGTCCCAGTTGTCAACAGGTCAAGGTTGAACCCCAGAGACCATGTGAATTAGCCCAAAATTTTGAAATTCCTGAGTGGAAGTGGGAGATGATCAACGTGGATTTCATTACCGGTTTACCAAGATCCCGAAAGCATCATGATTTGATATGGGTGATTGTGGACAGGATGACTAAATCAACCCACTTCTTGGCAGTCAAGATAACTAATACGGCTGAGGAGTATGCCCAACTATATATTCAAGAAATTATAAGGCTGCATAGGGTTCCCTTGTCCATCATCTCGGATAGAGGATCTCAATTCACCTCTCAATTTTGGAGATCATTTCAGAAAGAATTGGGTATGAAAGTACATTTGAGCACAACTTTTCACCCTCAGACAGATAGACAGAAAGAGCATACCATCCGAAAATTGGAAGATATGTTGAGAGCTTGCGTCATCGACTGCAAGGGTAATTGGGATGACCATCTACCACTGATTGAGTTTTCGTACAACAATAGCTACCATGCCAACATTCAAATGGCCCCTTTATGAGGCATTGTACGGGAGGAGGTGCAGATCACCGATTGGATGGTTTGAGGTTGGTGAAGCTGAGTTGATTAGACTTGATCTTGTCTAACAGTATATGGAGAAAGTGAAGGTCATCAGAGAAAGGTTGAAGACAACACAAAGTTATCAAAAGTCTTATACTGATGTGAGGAGAAGAGACTTGGAGTTTGAGGTGGATGATTGGTGTACTTGAAGGTGTCACCTATGAAGGGTGTCATGAGGTTTGGTAAGAAGGGGAAGTTGAGTCTATGCTATATTGGACCATACCAGATTGTGAGGAGGATTGGGAAGGTCGCTTATGAGTTAGACTTGCCTTACGAGTTAGATGGAGTTCACCCGGTGTTTCATGTTTCGATGCTGAAGAAGTGTTTGGGAGATTCAGCCTTGGCAATTCCTATTGAGTGTACGAGAGTGAAGGATAGTCAATCTTATGAAGAATATTTAGTTCAAATCCTTGATCGACAAGTTCGTAAGCTGAGGAACAAAGAGATAGCCTCCGTCAAAGTTCTATGAAGGAAACAACTTGTTGAAGAAGCTACGTGGGAAGTTGAGGAAGCAATATAACTCAAATACTCGCACCTATTCATGCCAAATGATGATGATGATGAAGGTAATTTACCTATCCTTAATGCTATTAAAGTTCTATTCTCGAATTTGATGCACTGACTATAATTTTTGAGTCTAAGACAGAGATAGATAGGTGATGGATAGTTGAGAGTTCGAGAGTTCTCGAGTACGGAATAAGGTGAGTTTTGAGGCTTCTCGTGTTTTATTCTACCTTTAATCATCATTTGAGGACATATGATCCCAAGGAGGAGATGATTTAACACCCCATAAAATTATCAAAAAATGCCCATAAAACATAATCATGCACATAATACGTCTTCCAAAGCTTCGATGGGAAATCCGAGATGAGATTTGCGATCAACACAGAAAATCAGGAGAAAAAATGGTCTCGAACTAATTTAAGAGCAATCGACTCAAAAAATAATTTTTCTAATTAATGCCGAGACAGTGTCTATCCATGCCCCTGCTACGACGCGGAGGGGGTGCAAAGTAACACTTTACTGTTTTTCGATGGGAATTTAAAGTTCCAAAAATTCATGAAATACACTGGTCCGCACCCCTGGTACGTTGCGGACCAGTGTACCAATTTTAAACTTTTTCTTTTAAATTTCAAGAAGGGTATTTTGGTCATTTCTAATCTATATTTAAGTCCCAAAACATGTTTTTAAGTGTTAATTTCGTATGAAGGGTTTCAAATATCCATATTCTCCTATTTCTAAGTACGTGACGGTTTCTGAGAGAGAGAGCGCAAGAAAGATATTGAGGGTTTCCAAAGTTTGGGTTAAAATCTTGAAGAAGATCAGTACATTCTTCATCACAGGTGTATAAAGACTACCCAGAACATGGAATTGTTCTCCCATGTGCCCCAATGAATGTACTAAGTTGACAGTTGATGATTGATAGGTCTTGAGTTACGATTCTTAAGGATTTTCTTAAAATTTATCTTTAATTTTTATATAATATCTTAAACTAATGATCATGATATTTTGCATTAACTATGTACTTGTATTATTATGTGATTACGTATTTATGCTACATGAGTTCTCTGTTAAAGACTTCAAGAATAAACTTAGGGGTAATGTCTAGAGCCTTAACTGTCTGACTGTATTGACTGCTGCGATCTGGGTCTTGAGATGGGTATGTTGATGACTGAAGTTGATGGAATTAGTGTTCTTAGAGTCTAGATGAGGTTGAACCTTAGCTTTGAAGGGATGATCCTACCATTTAAGTTGATAGATAATGAGATAAGGTGAGTGTTCCTGCCCGTAGAGGCTGGGTGATGAAAGTTCTTGATAAATTGATAGACTTATGAGCATGTCGACTCTTGGGAGGAGTATTAGCACCGAAATGGGTAAGAGTGACTCCCGCTCGTACTTATTAACTATGTGGGCAGTGGATAGGAACGTGAAAATGGATGCTTCCTTTGTCCCGCAGAGCACTTGATAGACTTCTTTTGGGATCCCCGATAGACTCATTCTTTACCCCGGAAAGGTACTGAAAGGATGTGGTGACGACATCTCTTCGTTGTGCCATCACTGACTCATAGTTGCTGATTGTCGATTATAGAAACTCCCAGATAGGTTTCCTGTCGATAGTACTCGGAGGTTGATGTGATTATTTGATGTCTTGATGGATAGTGATGTGATAGAGTCCTGTTCCTTTCTCTGAGTTGAGACTGAGTGATTGATGAGCTAATGTCATTTATTATTGTATGGCCTATATTGTTACTTTAGCCCTTTTTATATACAATACATTCCACGTACTAATGCCCCTTTGGAGCCGCATCATTTTGTGATGCAGATTCAGTAGACAGAGGACTTCAGTAGCCTTATCATTGAAGTTCAGAGCTTCTTGATTTCAGATCGTTGTGAGTCCTCCCCAGCATTTAGAGGATGGTTATTATCTTTAGCTTTACTGAGTTATTTTCTTTGATTGTGGTAGCCATGGCATGGCCTGCCATGGTATCTTCTTAGACAATAGCTATAGCGGGTTCATAGACATAGACGTATGATGGTTGATGTTTAGGGTTCTTTTCCCCCTTTTTCCTTCTTTATACTACGATTGTTCCTTTTATTCATATTCTTTATGATAGACAAACTTGATAGCTTATAGCCCACTGATAGCTAGTAATTCCTTTGTTATCTTCCACCAATGAATTGATCGAACGAATGTGATGAGATTAGGCAGTTCTCTTGGGGGCTAGCAATAGTCTTTGAGTACCAGTTATGCCTTGGGTACCCTCCCAGGGTGGGACATGCACTCACATAATCTTTAGGAAACACTCTAGTAAGATATTGACTCGCTTTGTCTGTCCATCTATCTATGGGTGAAAGGTAGTAGAGAAGCCAAGTATGTCAAACAACTTCCTACAAAAGTTCCAAGTGAAGTAGGAATCTCAATCACTGATAATATACCTCAGTAAGCCCTAATTCCTCATCACATTTTTGAAAAATAACTTGAAATTTTCCTTGGTTGAGCAACTTGGCAAGACAGGCATAAAAGTGGCACACTTAGAAAACCTATCCATGACTATCATGATAGTGCTATAACTATTAGACTTAGATAGACATGTGATGAAGTTCATAATCACACTTTTCCATGAATGTTCTGCAACTAGTAGCAACTCTAAAAGTCCTTCAGGATATCTCTGCTCAACTTTGTATTGTTGGCTTACAAGACAAGTTTGTACATAAAACTCTACATCCACTCTTATACACGACCAGTAGTAGACCAATTCAATCAAGGCCCTTGTACGATGTTGGCCTAGATTTTTAGCCCAAAAGGTGTCATGATTCTCATTTATAATATACCTTCTAATATCTTTAAACTTAGGCACGTACCCTCTATTTAGTGGTGAACAATAGATCACCCTCCACCCAAAAATGACTTGTTTTTCCTTGAGTAGCTAACTTTATGAGATACTTGGATATTGGATCATACTACATACCCTCCTTTATAATATCTCGAAGGTTTCAAGTTGTTGTAGTAATGGCAGCAAGTTTGGCTGTTCAGCCTAAGGCATCAGCCATGATGTTTGTCCTACTTTGCTTATACTCTAGCTGCATTACCCAATGTCAGAAGATCGGATTTTGACCAAGAATGTAGAATTGCAAATTGGTACTAGGGACTATGAGCCCAATTTACGACTTATAGATGCCTCTATGGGGCATAGATAGGTCCACGTGGATAACCCTAACGTACACTTGAAGAAATTTACAAAAATTGGGCGAATGTACAAAGGGGATGTAAGGGTTGTAATTGGACCTACAACTCATTGATCATGCTCATAGATGGGGTCAGTGATTGGTGCAAAAGTTGGATTTTTAAGTCATTGGATCACCTAAATTTTTAAACATCTTATATCAAAACTCAATCGGTAAAGATGTTTTAAATTTACTTTGTACTAGACTATTAGAAGGTTCTTATACCCTCCAAATATATTTTAACACTAAAAAATTAATTTTGAAACCTATGTTCAATTAAGAACCATTTGGTAAAACCTTATATACATATAAAGAATGACACGATTTTAGCTAAAAAATATTCAGGGTGTTACACTTTTTTTTTTTAATAGAGACTCCTTTCCATTTAGATGAAGTGATAAGGTGTTGAAATTATAAATATTATTTTTTTTAAAAAGACAAAGCAATAAGAGTTAAAATGTTACTCTCTTTAATGGAATGTCCATTTGTAAAAAATTTGGTAAATTTTAGTTGAAAAATAAATATTACTTAAAGCAATAAATATCATGCAAATCCATTTTTACCATTTTTTATTATTTATATTCTTTGTGCAAAATTTGCTTTTGTGTAAATCACATGATCAATAGGATCAGTTAGTGTCATGACCCGGACCTAGGGCCTAATGTGACACGACGTATGGGAACCTGAGAGTCCCCAAACAAGCCTTAAGATACCAAAACTCGCATCGTCGGTTCAGAAGCATAATCAACAATCAACACATAGTTTTAAGGGATAGGAAAGTAGGACTCGGGCTATGTGGCAATTCAGGACTTAGGATCTTTCCATCAACATAAGAACAAGTCACATTTTGGTACTTAAAGATAACCAAGTACATAATATAGACTTAACCATAACTCATAACATATATCGTAAAGAGGTTTACAAGGTTCCTCTACATGGATGGATCGGGGGCCAAGACATAACCCGGGCTCACCCTCAAGTACGAAAATAAAAGAAGTAGCATAGATAGATGATGGTGGTTCATCCTTGAAAGATAGGACTCACCACTTCAAGCACAACTGGAATCCAAGCTAAGCGTCGAATGGTAGATGATCAAGGTCCTTGGTCCCTACATGGTAAAATCATGTAGGCAAGAGTATACGTTAGTACATTTGAATCTACTAAGTATGCGGGGTTTTATGCATGTAACTTACCAAAACCTACATACCAACGTTAGATGACAAGGCACATAATATATAAAGAGTTGAATATCAGAGAATGTAGTATAACGAGATGCTATAAAAGTTATGATGCATGAAATACATACATCCATATATATATATATATATATATATATATATATATATATATATATATATATAT
>JAABOM020044632.1:0-16210 GCA_011800125.2 Solanum clarkiae | reverse complement strand
GTATGACGGGGCCCTGTCCCATCCTATGATTCAGTTCGTATGTGTAGAGGTCTGTGGATACATGTGGGTGTGGGATAATGCATGTGGTATGACTATGTATGTATGATACATTTGTTTGGGCGGTTCTACCGCAGCGGTGACCTTGTCGGCCCGCATATATATGTTTATAGATATTCGCTGTATGCTGGGGTTTCTGTTTGCAGGTTTGGTGAGTCAGTAAAATAGAGGAAACTTTGCCGAAATTTTGATAGATTCCTTAGCTATTATAGTTGAAAATCCGGTTTAGTGTTTGTCTGGGTGCTCAATCGGCACTAATAACGGTCCCTGGGTTGGGTCGTGATAGCCATGACGACTTTTCCATGACATGATTCACAAAGAGATTGAGGTGTACGTGGATGATGTTATCATCAAGTCCCGCGAGAGTTTAGGTCATCTGACTCATTTGAAGAAATTCTTTGACTGCCTACGCTGATATAGCTTGAAGTTGAATCTTGCGAAATGTGCTTTTGGAGTGCCAGACGGTAAGTTGCTAGGGTTCATTGTCAGTCGAAGAGGTATAGAGCTCGACCCTTTAAATATCGAAGCGATCCAAGATTTTCCTTCTCCAAAGATGAAGAAAGAAGTCATGAGTTTCTTGGGGAGATTGAACTACATTAGTCGATTCATAGCCCAATCTACGTTGATTTGTGAACCTATCTTCAAGATGTTGAAAAAGGATGCATTGAAAAACTAGAATGAAGAATGCCAGACTGCTTTCAATACTATCAAAAGCTATTTGTCTAATACACCAGTGCTGGTACCTCCAGAAAAAGAAGTCCACTATTATTGTATTTGTCTGTCTCTGATAATGCATTCGGATGTATGCTAGGCTATCATGATGAAATTGGAAGAAGGAACGGGCGATCTACTATTTCAGTAAGAAGTTCACTCCGTATGAAGCTCGATATACTTGTTTGGAGAAGATTTGTTGTGCTTTGACTTGGGTTGCTCAAAAGTTGAGGAACTATTTGTCTTCCTATACTACATACCTCATTTCAAAGATGGATGTGTTGAAATATATCTTTCAGAAAGCAATGCTGACAGGAAGACTAGCCAAGTGGCAAATGTTGTTGAGTAAGTTCGACATCGTGTATGTAACTCAGAAAGCAACCAAAGGGCAGGCTTTAGCTGATCATCTTGCAGAAAATCCTGTTGACAATGATTATGAACCACTCAAAACCTACTTTCCCGATGAAGAAATATCATTTGCAGGAGAAGACATCTTCGAGGCATACCCTAGCTGGCGAATGTTCATTGATGGGGCCGTGAATCGCCAAGGTAGCGGCATTGGAGCAGTCTTAGTATCAAAATCCGGGCAACATAACCCGATGGCTGTGAAACTTCGATTTCATTTCACTAACAACATGGCTAAGTATGAAGCTTGCATTTTGGGCTTGAGGATGGCCGTAGACATGAATGTACAAGAGTTGCTGGTCATTAGAGTCTCAGATTTGTTGATTCATCAGGTTCAGGGAGAATGGGTTGTGAAGAACCTGAAGATCGTACCATATGTGTACCTGGTACAAAGGTTGTGTAAAAGATTTCGAAAGATTGAGTTCAAGCACACGCCAAGGATACAGAATGAGTTCCCCGATGCTCTCAACACCATTTTCTCGATGATTCAACATCCGGACATATGACATACATTAATCCTTTAGAGATAGACTTGAGAGAGAAACCAGCCCATTGTTTGCATATTGAGACAAAACTAGAAGGAAAGCCTTGGTATTTTGATATAAAGAAGTATTTAGAGACCAGAACTTATCCTGGAGTGCCACTTCTGATCAGAAGAGAGCTATACATCGGAAGGCGAACAATTTCTTTCTGAGTGGGGAAATCCTTTATAGGAGGACTCCAGACCTAGATCTCCTTAGATGTGTTGACACTGCAGAAGCCATGAAGCTTGTTGAACAAGTACATGCTGGGGTTTTTGGTACTCATATGAATAGACTCACTCTAGCAAAGAAAATCCTTCGAGCTGGTTATTTTTGGATGACTATGGAACATGCCATCAATGTCAGATACATGGTGATTTGATTCATGTCCCTCCCCACGAACTCAAAGCTATGAGTTCTCCTTGGCCTTTTGTAGCTTGGGGCATGGATGTTATCGATCCAATAGATCCAGCTGCCTCTAATGATCATAGATTTATTTTGGTTGCCATTGACTGCTTTACTAAGTGGGTGGAGGCAATCTCCTATAAGTCCGTGACAAAGAAAGTGGTAGCTGATTTTCTATGCAACAATTTGATATGCCGGTTTGGAATACCAGATTCCATCATCATCGATAATAGAGCAAATCTCAATAGTAACTTGATGAAAGAGATATGTGAGCAATTCAAGATCACTCATCGGAATTCAACAGCGTATCGCCTGCAAATGGATGGAGCTGTAGAAGCCGACAATAAGAATATCAAGAAGATTTTAAGAAAAATGATTGATAGACACCGAGGATGGTACGAAATGCTACCTTATTCCTTACTGGGATATCGCACAATAGTCAGAACATCAATTGGAGCAACCCCGTACTTGTTGGTATATGGATCAAAAGCGGTGATACCCGCTGAAGTGGAAATACCCTCATTGTTAATTATTCAAGAGGCCGAGTTGAGTGATGCAGACTGGGTTCGTAGTTGAATCAAACATTTGGCTTTAATAGATGAAAAGAGGATGATGGCTATTTGCCATTGTCAGTTATATTAATAGAGGATGATTCATGCTTTCAATAAGAGAGTAAGACCTCGAATGCTCAAGGTCGGACAATTGGTTTTCAAACGTGTCTTTCCCAATCAAGATGAGTACAAAGGAAAGTTTGCACCAAATTGGCAGGGGTCGTACATGGTTCGCAAAGTGTTGTCAGGAGGAGCATTAATTTTTTCAGAGATAGACGGTCAAGAGTGGCCAAGACCAATCAATTCGGATGCCGTCAAGAGATATTACGTTTGAAGATTTAAAGTTGGCCTTAATGTTCTCTCTTTTGTAATTGCATTATTTGGTTTCTGCATTTTATTTTTATTTCTCCCAATGTAATGAACTATGTTTGACCTGAATTCTCAAGAATGAGATACTCAGGCGGCCTATGTTGGCCTCGGTCATCCCCTTTTGCCTTTTATTATTCCTTTTATTTTCCTTGGAACTACGTTTGACCTGAATTCTCAAGAATGACATACGTAGGCGGCCTATGTCGGACTCGGTCATTTTTCTTATTTAAAATTTGTATTTTTTCTACCTCTCGAGAGGAAAACTACGTTTGACCTAATTCCTGGCCCAACGGGATACGTAGGCGCCACAACGGCTCGATCATACTCCCATAAAGGAAACTGGGACAGAATTTTTGAGAGGAACTCAAAAATTCTGAACAAAGAGGTCCATCTTCAATAAATCGGAGTTCAAATGATGATTAAAAATTTCAACCGGGATAGAATTTTTGAGAAACAATCTCCAAAATTCTCAAGGTGCTTCTGATGAGCTATCGATTCCTAACAACATTTAAACTGGGACAGAAATTTTGAGGTTTCCCTCAAAATTTTTCTAAGCATTGTTACAAGTCTGAAAGTCGCCTTAAGGATTCTCAGCCTGATCAAGAATTTCGAGACAACTGCGACACATCAAGGAATCTATGTTAAAGTCGAACATATTCATCTAAGTTTTACGTAACATAACAATTGGCAGTGATCTTTTCTCAAAAAACCTTTTCTAAATTTGTTGTTTCTAACATGTCGAATATTTTGTCAAAATGTATATTTTTTACCTTCTGTCTACCAAGAGATGGGAGATCAAAGCGGTTCATCGGGGGACGAGACGAGGAAAAGACAACCAAAGGATCAACACAGATCAGTTCACTTTGAAACTAAGAAATTTTCTGTGGATGCAGGAAATTTTTGCAGGTCTTATCCACAAGAGAATAGCTGAGGCATAAATAGTTCCGTATCACTCAAATCCCCAACAATTTATCACATCTCATGCATCACGGAGAGATTCATTTTACTTTCAAGTTGCCGAGAAGTCCATTTCATCATGCATCACGGAGAGATTCATTTTACTTTCAAGTTGCCGAGAAGTCCATCTCGTCATTCATGGCCGAGAAGGCCATTTTATTTTCCAGTTACCGAGAGGGCCATTGCATATTCATCACCGACAAGGCTATTTTATTTTCCAGTTGACAAGAGGGCCATTGCATATTCATCGCCGACAAGGCTATTTTATTTTCCAGTTGCTGAGAGGGCCATTACATGTATATCGCCGACAAGGCTATTTTATTTTTCAGTTGCCGAGAGGTCCATTGCATATTCATTGCCGACAAGGCTATTTTATTTTTCAATTGCCAAGAGGGTCATTATATATTCATCGCCGACAAAGCTATTTTATTTTCGGTTGCTGAGAGAGCCATTACATATTCATTGCTGACAAGGCTATTTATTTCCAGTTGCTGAGAGGGTCATTGCATGTTCATCGCTGACAAGGCTATTTTAGTTCCGGTTACCGAAAGGTCCATTACATATTCATTCTCGAGAAGATCATTTTATTTTCAAGTTGTCGAGAGGGACATATAGTGATTGCTTCATATTGATTCATTATCTTTCACGTCGAAGAGAAGAATACATATCGAATATGGTAAAAGATATCGTCTCTAATCCAAATTATGATTTTACTAACATGTTGTTTTAGTTATATCGAGAGCATCCGAAAGGATGTTCTCAAAATGAACCACAGGTGTGGACTCCATCAAGTAGGATGTAGCACAACATGGAACTTTTCTTAGCAGCGAACTGGGACATAGTTCGAAAAGGGGCGTCAAACCCTTCGGAGACGAGCTGGGAAACGACTACCAACACAATCCAACCACACCCCTATTAGAAGGCATGTGGGTATTTCTTTGAGTTCATTAATTTTTAGTTTCACCTTCGGATAATCTCAACTCTCACCGGAGGCAATCTTCCAATCCGAGTGACAATGTATCAAGAGTTTTAGAAGTTATGTCCGTGTAAGTTCTTAATTATGGATATGAAGCACGCCACATTTATGATTAAGAGGTTGCAAGCATCTTTTTCAAAATTCGATTCATTTGTCACTCCTCCTGAACTGGAGGTTATCTCAGAATAAGAGATTTCCCCTTCAACCGATAGCGTCGAACTACAAACAATCTGATTCCTAAGTCCCAGAATATGTAAGGAGATCAATTTTGAAAACTCAGTTGCATTCCAATATTGGCCCTTAAAATCTCACTCCCAAGAATTCTAATTTCTCCATAATTCGATATTACGATAGCTTTTGAATCCTTTTAGAGTCGTGCATTAAGTCAAGCGTTTTGAACTACAAGTGACCTGAATTCTTATGTAACCTGAGATATGTAGAAAACCCAGAATCAGGGTCCGGCCATAATTTTCCAAAGTCCGCACCAAGAGCATTCGAAAGATGAAGATTTGGTCGGCTAAAAATTGGTTTAGTCAAGTTTCTTTGTCTACGATCTCTTCCATCGATCATACCCAAAGAAATGGACAGTTGTTGACACCCAATTTTTACCCCCCTCAATATGAATTAATTATTGAGCTTTTAATTTTGACAAATTTGAAATAAGTGGTTTTCAAAATATGAAAAATATTTAATGCCTTTTATTTTTAAAAGTGTTTTTCGGAATTAATTTGATTATTTTAAATTGATAATATTAAAAGCTCTTAAGTTAATTTGTATTAATTCATCGTAAATTGATTGAAATTA
Organism: Solanum clarkiae; assembly: GCA_011800125.2. Lineage (NCBI taxonomy): Eukaryota > Viridiplantae > Streptophyta > Magnoliopsida > Solanales > Solanaceae > Solanum > Solanum clarkiae. The sequence continues at coordinate 10,454 of JAABOM020044632.1, read as the reverse complement.
CAATTGAAGTGGCTAAGTCTTAAATCAAAATACCCCTACCTACCCCTTGAACCCATTTTCAATCCCTATTTTAGACCTATTTTAATACATTTTGGACCAAAATCTTGGCCCAAAATACCCCTCACCCGGCCCATTTCCCTTTCATTTTCAGCAACCTTTATACATATAATAATATATACACCAGCACTTGGGGCCACGCACCCCTAATTCTTCTTTTCTCCCCAATTTTTCCCTCAACGCATTACACTCTCTCCCTTTTTGTTTCTTCTTTTTCTTCGCGACAACCAGCAGAAAACGCCAAACCAACAAAATCTCCCTCAACGTTCCTCCAACAAACTCCGTACATACGTGTGACCATCTCCCCTCTCCTTCGTCCTTGCTCGAAATTGAGCCATCCACCTCCCCTCATTCCAACGGCTTGAAGATTTCTTTTGGTATTTGTTGGATTCGAAAAAAGGAAAGAGTTTGGGGATTAAACTGAAAATAGCCCTAATTTCTATCCTATTTCTGAACCCTAGAAATCCCTATATATATGTTCATTTCTCAATTTAAAGGTGGCCGTTGATAATCAAAAAACCCTAGCTAACCATAATTGACTTCTACTCCAAAAGAAGCATTCAAAACCCAAGAAAGGGTCTGGTTGAGCAGCGTCGGCTTCTTTTTTCGAAAAAGAAAGAAAGTCTGTCGATCCCCAAAGTGTTCAAAACCAGAACACCTGAGTTTCAGAGTCAAGGAATTTGCGTAGGGATCTTGCTGTGGTGAAGAGTTCATCCAAAGGTTCGTCGTCACAGCTTCGCTGCTCCGATACAGGTAATATCCCCATCCGAGTTTCTGCTTTTCTGTAAATGATATGCAAATGGTTCTGGTTGTTTGCAGTTGTGAATATTGACGTTCAAGTAGATACATCTTGAGGTGATTATGTTTGGACTAAATGTTATCAACATCTTGTTCGTCATTGTTAAACTATTAAGAATGCTGTTGACATCTTTGTTCACTGGTTTATTCAAAATATGCTATGATGCTCATACCATATTATAGTTCATTTGCTTCTACTGGTTTTGCCTAAAATTCGAGTTCTTTAGTCATAGATAATGTTTTCCAAACTCGTCAAGTTCTGAAATTGTCATTATATCATCTTGATTTAGTTTTCTGCTAAGTTGTGTTCGCGTTTAATAGTTATCTACTGATCTAGATTAGCTGCGGGTCGGTCTCTTTGTTATTTTGAGGAGTTGTGCATCATTTCGTTTCAGTCTGCTTCAAGCCATGATTACTATTGGTTAATCGTCTAGTATTATATATAGTGGTTGTTTGTTTCTTTACTGTTTGTAAATATCACTACCTAGTCATTTATTTGGGTATCATTCATATGGATTTCGTCAATACTGGTTCATTCTCATGATGCCATATAATGCGCATTTGTTTCATTTAGCTTGAATAACATTAATGAATCTTTCTGCTTCTAATCTGAGTCTGTATTTATAGTCTCCTGTCATGATTTCTCACTCATTTAAAGTGTTGTCTGTTACTGTGATGTTAATCTCGACTGTAGTTGCATAAAGATAATTGGAAGTCAGCAGCCCTCTCTTTTTCCTGTAATTCTTTCAAAGGCAGGATTTGGTCCTTCCCTTATTTGTTACAGATGATAGAGTTATTTGAATGATATTAACACCCTGTTTGGTTTAGATGTCGTCTCCGCCATCGTGTTTAAGTTATATTGGTGTGGTTGTGTCGTTTAGAGCTGGTACTATGTGAGTAAAGTGATTACTCAGTCTAGTAGTAGCCTATGTTCTGTTATTCGGAAGTGTATTATTTTCCTCTGTTTGTTTCCCTTTCCTTGCCTATCTGTTGAGTAATAGTACATATGCATATATCCACATTAACATATCTTCATGCTAGGTAGTTTGAGTCATTTATATATTTTACTTGTTTTGTTACATGTGATTCATCTTGGAGTCTTAATGGACTCCTCTCCTATTATTTGCACATTGTTAGGCCATGGAGGCCCAACCTCTTTGAGTCAGCCCAAATTTCCAAGATAAGTTAATTACGGGCCTTGGAAGCAAGAAATTAGTGTATATGCACTGGTATACCACGTATATACAGCAATATGCAGGACGAAATGGGGCTTAAGGGGTCAAGGAGCAGTCTACAGCGTTAAAGGAAGCTGGAATACAGGTTTTGAAGCCCAAAATCAGTGATTATACACTGGTATACAGAACATATACATTAAGTGTATATCATAGGCAGAAATGGGCCAAGCCCATTTCAGTAGGCACAACAGTTGGGGAAGGTTTCTAAATAGGCTAGGCAGGCCCAAAATATAGGAGTTAGGGCAAGTGGAAGATTGGGCCTTCTAGGCCCAATTTTTATTTTAATCTTTCCTTCTTTTATATTTGTCAATGTCGTTTGTGATATTTATGATTGACACTAACTTTATTACATTTATTTGTATTATTATTTGTTGTTAATCTAATTGTTTCCCCAATATTTGCTCCATTTATGTTAATTTTCATTATTAATGATTTTCTTAAGCGTTGAAATTATTCATACATTTTTTTTTTGTTTGAAGTGTTAGTTAATTTTAAACTTAGTCAATTTTTGCACAGTTAGTCCATTCTTTCAAATTTGTCTATCTTTTTTTTCAAATTTAGTCAACTTGTCACATTTAGTCAACCTTTTCCAACTTAGTCCACCCTTTTTAAAACTTAGTCAACTTTTGCAGATTTAGTTAATTTTACAAAAATAGTCGATGTTTTTTTTCAACTTAGTCAATTCTTTCAAATTTAGTCAAATTCTTTCAAATTAAGTCAACTTCTTTCAAGTTTAGTCAATTCTTTCAAGTTGTAGTCAAATTCTTTCAAACTTAGTCAACTCTTTCAAGTTTTGGTTAAATTCTTTCAAACTTAGTAAATTCTTTCAATCTTAGTCAATTCTTTCAAATATAGTCAATTTTTTCAAAATTAGTCAATTTTTTTAAAACTAGTCAACTTTTTTCAAAGTCAGTCAAATGTTTAAAAGTTAGTCAATTTCCTAATTGTCGGTCACTCGCAGCCATTTTAAGTGATTAATTTCTTCTCAAAAATGAAAATCGAACCTTTACCCATTTCTCGGATATTTTAAAACTTTTCTGTTAGGTATTAAAATTTAAGCTTGGTTTTCTAATTATCCTTAAAATTAGGTGGCGACTCTTTAAATTTTTAGAAATTTGGTTTATACTTAAATTAATTAAGTATTAAATTGAATTTTCGAGGTTAAAGTCATTTTTTGAATTAACACCTACCATATAAAAAATTATAAATATCTCATATTTTTACATTCTTTCTCTAAATTTTAGGATACTTAACACAAAATCATTCCCCACACGTTTAATAACCCTATTATTATGCCTTCTTTTTTACTTTTGCAGTCTAATCAATGTCAATCACTAATCAGGTATCTAACTTACCATAATTAATTATAAATTCAAATTTTTATTCTAGTAATCTACGGAACACGAAGCATCTGATTTCTTCTTCCTTTTTGTTCGAAACTTTCCGCCAAATTGATTTCGTCCTTCGATCAGTTAACTGTTGTCAACCACTGATTAGTTAACAAACCTATCACACTTAATTGCAAATTCAAATTTGAGGAAATATTTTGGTACTTTTTGGATATCAAAGAGTTTGTCATTTTTCTTCTTTCCTTGTTTTAACGATTTTCTTGTTTTTTTTTTTATCAGTCAACTATTCTCATGAAGACTATTTGCTAGAAGAGACCGAGGTCATGAAGGAAACAAGCTCAAATTCAAAATCTTTAGTCCAAAAATTACAAGCAAAAAGGAGAAAAAAAAGTTGAATCAATTACCAACAGTACTTCTTTGTCAAAAGTGTGTTTTTTAAACCTAAATTGGTGTTTTCACTAATTTTTCAAAATTGATACCACCTGCCCTTCTTTTCGCATGCAAAATCACAATTACATTTTTCTAAACTTGTTAATTGATTCCTTTTTTCACTGATGTTTTTTGACACACGCATCGTGGCAATCAAAAGGAAGCTATTTTTATTCAAGTGTCAAGTATTTGATTGAAGTAAATACATTTCAAGTATCAATACATAATTTTTTATTCAAGTATCAGAAAACCTTAGGAAGTACCTACATTCAGGTATCTAATTTTATACAACATGTATAAACTTTTACATTATACCTAAATTTGTTCAAATATCATGTATTCTCACTAAGTGCCTACATTCAAGTATCAATTTATATACATGACCTATATATTATTCCTCATATAAATGATACACTATTGATTATTAATAATAATATCATTTTTTTGTATTTCTGGTCCTTACCCGAGGATATATCATTGTAATTTCTAGGGAGTAATTGGTAAATGCTTGATGCTGCTTGAGCTGAAGAATAACAACACAAATGAATTGCATATCAGTCATTCCAAGGGAAATGTCATTCTCTTTACTATATGGGATTTTACAATTATTAATAGGCTGAAATGTATTGGCAATGTCAATGAATTTTGATATTCTGATTCAACCCCTAGCAAACTGTTTGAAAAATACTCTTCGGCTGCACGTTCAGGAGTAAATAAAGGGCATCTAGTTCAACATTTCTTAATGGGTGGATGGGATAATACCGAAGAGGTTGTCCATATGTGTAACAACATGGTCCAACACTATGAAGTATTGTCCTCTCTTGGGCCTAGCCTGCCACGAATTTGTCCCTTTGGGGTTACCCGAAAAGGCACCTCACAGTATATTGACCATCCATTTACTTTATATATCCAACATCTCTCCTGTGTTTTGCCAATGTGGGACATCTCCTCTTAAGATGGGTTGTTGCATACACCCCCTCTATGGACTCATCGTCCTCGCTGAGGTTTGCCTCACCGTAGATTTTCCTAGATTCAGCACTGAGGTTTTCTCCGCCTCACCGGGATTTGCCTAAACTCAGTTGAACTCTAGCCCCACATCGACAAGGCTGATACAGGAGTGACTCAAATAACCATCTGTAACGACCTGACCCAACATTATGAAGTATTGTCCGCTCTTGGGCCTAGCCCATAATTTGTCCCTTTGGGCTGACCCCAAAAGAAGCCTCACATTATATAGACCAACCACTTACTTTATATACCTAACATCTCTCCTGTGTTTTGCCAATGTAGGACATCTCCTCTCAAGATGGGTTGCTACAGTAGGTATGATTCTTCAACTTTCCCTCAAATTTTTCTCATCATCACCTCAACATCATCTGTACATTTACTCCCAAATCAAATAGTAAAGATTAGGGGATGTTACAGGATGGGTGATGAATGACCTTAGGGTTATTTTTCAAGGCTTTAAACAAGCCAAAAATGCATGGGGTTAATAGAATAAAAATTAAAATAGACAAATATGCCCTTCAGTAAATCTGCCGACAGGTCCTACGAGACCTCGTATATGACTCGTAGACCCTACTACAAGTCATAATTGTACCTCGTAGGTGAATAGTCTAAAAATTCTGGATCTCTCAAAATTGATACGAGACCCCAGGTTACGAGTTGTATTTCAATATATGAGTCGTAACTGACCTCTCGTAAATGGAAGGGCCTTGAAACCTGAAACACTGGAACTTCCCATGAAACCATCCTCTATGAGTGATAGGCTCCTGCACGAGTTGTCACACCCCGGGAGGGTACTCTAGATGTAACCGGCACTCAAAGACTATTGCTAGTCCCCAAGCGAACCATTTGGCCTTATCACATTCGTTCATTCATATGTTCTACTAATCAACGGGAGACATAAGGGAATAAAATGGGCACATCATCATCTAGTGTCAAAATAATATTATATTAAAAGGCTAGTAGGAAGAATTAGCTCACAGTCTTACATAAACATCCGACTCTAGTCTATGAAGCTTCTATCACTATTAGATAGTGCATATGACAGGCTCATGACTACCTCAATAAAAATAAAGCTAATAAGTGTCTAACTCTAAAGCAAGATGAAATAAATATAATGAATCCTCCGAAGTAGGGGAGGCTCACCAATCAGCTGAATGTCTCAAATCCTCAACGATACACCTATTGATGATCTCCAAATCTTGCATCTACATCATGAAATAATGCAGTCCCAGAGAGGGACATCAGTACGTCGAATGTACTGATATGTAAAATAGCTAAGTGAAACCGAAAAGAGTAGAATAATATAAAAATAACAATCAACTCAATAGAGAAACCAATCAGTATGTCAAATGTCTATCTAAAGGAAGAATAGAGAGTAGACAAATGACCCATCAACATCATTCACCTCATACCATTACATTAACATCAGAGTACTATCAAGAGGGAACCTTTATAGGAGTTTCTCGAACCTACAACAATCACCAATGAGCTGATGATAATATAACGAACCGATGGCAATGCCCTATCCGCTCAATACCTTATCAGTATAGAGGGAGTACATTATTGGATCTAGAATAGAAAAAACATTAAGTCCTCTTTTGGGACTAAGGAAACATCTGTTTCTCACAGTTCAAACCTCACCTACGCTGGCCACATAGTTATGAGTGTGAGTAGTGCTCACTCTGACCCATTTCGGTACTCGATACTTCTCTCATAGACTTAATATTCTCATAAATATTAATATTCATACTTTGTCATTATTTAGTCTCCTTTGGATTTGGACATCAATTCATTGTTCATTCATTAACTTGAAGAATTTGGAAATATTCCTTTAAGATTATGTTCAACCTCTTTAAGGTTCTCAATTCATTATCATCATCGTTCAATTCAGGACTTGGAAACCGTTATTAGGGAACAATCGAAGAGACAAATCATTAGAGTTTATTTGTGGAGACACAAGGGACTATAAAATTTTATTAATTTATCATCATTCTCACATTCACAATCACAACCTCTATCAACATTCTCAATCAGGGCTCTAGACTCAATCCCTATCTTCTTTCATGTATGTTTTTAATAATTTACATATAGGGTTACACAATATCTCATGAAAAATATTTGATTCAATAAAATAAGTTTATGATGATCATCAACGTATAAAAATATATGTAATAGATATCATTTTCAAGAAAATAATCAAGAAAGTATTTCAAGAAACATATGTGGGGACTCATGGACTCTCAACTTATCTATGACCATCTATGAGGCACATGAGAGAACAATCTCATGCTTTCGTTTAGCCTTACATACCTGGTATGGAGATAATGTGAATCTTGGCAAGAATTTGACCCAGTCTTCAAGATCTCAAGCTTCTCTTCTCTTCCTCTCTCTCAAAACTCTCACCTTTGGAGGCTGAAAAATGGGTTTAGAAACCCTTGTTTCGAAGAAAAATGCTCTTATAATTGTTTATAAGACTTGGGAGAGGTTGCGGATTTACCAAAATACCTTCCCGAAATAAAAGAATAAAATTTCACCTTGGAATAGTCCATTCTGCGATGCAGGCTGGGCCCGTACCTATGTAATTTTTGACAGAAAAATTTAAAAAGGATTAACAAATTATTTTCTAGGAAAATACACATAAATCACATTTATCAAATTCATTTTATGTGTAATTTTTCGTAAATCACTTTCCGATCGATCTTTTCAATTCTCATAAAAAAATTAAAAATATATAAGTGTAGGTCTGCGTCCCAGGCACATCGCGCCTCGGGCGCGCAACGACACTATTTCAAAATTAATTACGAAAAATTATAGTTTAACTCGATCGCTCTAAAATCCGACCGAGACCATTTTCCTACTCAATTTTTTGTGCTGATCGCAAATCCGATCTTGAATTTTCCATCAGAGCTTGGAAAGATGCGTTATGCGCATGATTCCATTCGAGGGGTATTTCAATAATTTCATAGGCTATTACATTATATCCCCCTTGGGATCATTCGTCTTAGAATGATAAGTAAAAGTGGATGTCAAGGCACGAATAGACACAGAGTTCATCTTGACACTACCGTCCGTCAATCAAACTTTCAACTCCTCATCACTATCAACAATCCCTATTCAGACTCAAGAATAGGCAACTACTCAAGAAAAGATAATTAATTTAGTTAAGGGTAAGGATATTACCTTCAACATTCTTATCATCAGGCACGAATAACAATCAAGACTCCTTTCAGTACTCAATCAACCAATTTGGACAGTCATAAGTCACTCAGAATCGACAAATCGATTCCGATCAAGAGTAAAGATACTCTTTTATACATTTTCACCATCAAGCATGAATGGAACGTCGCAACTCAGTCAATTCGAATCATTTGAGCACGTCGATAATCAGCATTTCAAACTCAGGAAGGAATCCATCAACTCTAATGGAGATGGGACCATCGATACATAAAACTCTATGTACAACTCTCCAGCTTAGCACCCCATCTCAATTGTACTCCCTTTCATGACACTCTGTTTCCTCAACTTAAGCTTATAGCTCTTACTCAACTCTCTACCTATCCACATCTTCTTATTTTATTCAAGCCTACTTTTGAGCCTCAAGGTGTTATTCACAAGATGCTCATATTCCTACAAAGCTAATCCTCAATACTCAGCTCTAAACTTCCATAGGGGATTCCATTAAAAGATCACTATTCCTCTTCACTACTTCACTCCTCTTCCTCGAGCCCTTATTACGAAGTCTTCACTAGTCTATCATTGATACTCGCATAATAACAACCACGAATTCAAGCCTATCACTCTAACCACTTCAACTATACCTTAGAATTTTCAAGCCTACTTAGCACTTTTACCTCCACCATTCAATGTGTTCTCACTCAGAGTCACACCAACATACTCTTACCTATTTACTACTCATCATAAGGTTTTATCTCTCTCCACCTTCCTATCTCTATCTCTATATGACACAAGTTTAACACCAATATCATAATAAGGATACATCTACTCCTCCTCATCTACCCTCACGCTCAGTCCACTACTATCAGCATCAGAATCGTGGACTTGGAGGAACTCATCATCTCCCCCTTTGATGAAACTACCAAACTACTACCTCTTCATGCACAATAAGCACGAATACCATCAAGAACTCAAATACTTAGTTGATCGAATACTCATATGAATAGACTTCAAAACACAATGTCTAGAGTTTAAATAACTCCAACACCATTATTAGGCATGAATACTATCAAGGACTTGCATACTCAAGTACACAGAGGCTCAAAAAGAACATCAACTCAAAGATAAGAACTCAACTCCATTATCATAATTTAGGAACACTCATTCTCTCCATAGCCAATACTTCTATCAAGACTAGAAAGCTGGGTTACTGAAAGAGCTTGGAACGAAAGATCATTAGTATGATTCAATCGAAAAATATTATCTGAGAACATTCATATATTACAATCTTTCTCGTCTATCGAAACTCATTCTGAGTTCACAAAGCTATACGTAGTGTAACACTCAGGTCATATCTTCTTCAATATAGGACTGGAAACTCTTGGATTCATGGGGCAAGATCAAGATTAATGAATGAATTCATCATTTCTAATCCTCAAATCTCAGCATGAATAGGAATCAACATGATGTGCATGGGACTAGGTCATAGGTACGACAATCATACACCAAAAGAGAATAAAGTATCACCTCAACTTAAGAGTAAAGATCGTATGAGATAGAAAAGAGTTGATATCTCAACTTGATCATCCCATCACTATCAAAGACTCAAGATCTACTCTGGTTTACCACTTCGTCATCTCCCCATTAGCTCTCAAGGTCCTCTCTCTAAATTTAGGGTCAATTTCATCTACTAGGTTGTAAGCATATACCTCCACGCGATCGAGGAATCATTATTCATATGAATAGGCGTCTTAAACTCTTCTATCAGACTATAGTCACATAAATAAATTAGCCACCAAGACTTTCTTCAAAGATACCATTCTTAGCTTCCTCTTGTGTCTATGAAAATCTCTCTCTATACTTTCTACCTTTATTGGCGCACATAACCACTTTCCACACCTCTTACAATCTAACCTCTTCTTTTGCCTGCTAACGCTCAACTTCTGTGCTCTCATAAACTCATTTGTATAAGACTTAGACTATTATGAAAAAACTCATCATCATCTATCCATACATCCCAATCAACTTAGTTGCTCGGGATGACAAGGAATGCTTACATCCGCCTATTTTACATTGAAAACTCAAATATACTATCTAGATTCTTATAGCAGTCATGAATTAGAGTTTCACACATCTTTATTCAGTCATGGGTACACATCTCAAGTCTCTTCTTAGCTATTGATCTATCACTCGTCTTACCTAAGGGGCACTTGTACTCTGCCCATAATATCACTTTCCTTACAACTTAGTACTACTAACCTATTCAGGCATATCTCCTTATCTGACTAAGGCTCATAACTCGATGAATCTCATGAACTCTTACTTAAAATTCATAAGCCTAGTTTTGACCTACCACTTCACCGGTGCTCTGTTTTCCCCTATTCAACATCTGTGTTTCACCCTC
>JAABOM020044621.1:0-16212 GCA_011800125.2 Solanum clarkiae | reverse complement strand
AACAACTTCAGTTTTAAGTTATTAATGAGACCAAATAGCGTTAAGAAATGACACGAGCCTTAACAGTGAGCTGAATCATTGAGAAATCACAAGAATTAAAGCAAAGATAGTGAGACCAGAACTTAACCGCAGACTAACAAGGAGACGATAGCCAGAGGAATTAAAGTCTGTAATTTTATACCATTTGTATTAAACTCATCAGTGATCAAAAAGGGAAACTAATTCAGACAAGAATAGAAATCCAATTGAATAGAGAGCAAAGCGATCAAACTATAATTGCAAATATTGAATTCAAATAGCTGCTGAGTCAGGGCATCACATTGAAAAACTAATTTTCAGGTCATGAAGCGGTAAAAGGGGCATCATTTTGAAGTTTCGAAACCAGCTACACCCTAACCCTCTCAATAACCTATAGACTCGACTCAACGACATCACTGAGTAAACCAACAGCGTCACACAGTTTCATCAACATGTGAATCGAAGCAACAAACTCAATGCACTTTCAGTCACGACAAACAACAACAAACTGCCACAGCTTCGACATATCTAACGCACTAGCATTTAGACACAGAACACGAAGGAATTTGAAAATAAGATAGAGATTGGGATATTACCTTCCTCGAAGCAGCAAAACCGGGACGATGAGCTTTGACAACAAGACTTGACACCACCAGACCTCGTTAAAACCCTTCGACTCTGAAACTATGGGTTCAGGTTCCTGAATTGTCAAGCAGGAACTTTACGAAAATCGCCGAGAGTCGAAGATTGAAATTTTCTCAATTTTCTCGGGGTTTCAATGGCTATGAACTCGCTAGGGTTGAGATTTCGATTTGCTCTCTCTATCTGTGTCTCCCACTCGAGAACGAAGAAGGAGATTATATAATCCCCAAAAATTAGAGCGAATCGAGGAATTTTCAGGATGGATTTTGAATTCCATATTCAAAATCCCTCTTTTAGGCAAGAAATCTTTGAAAATCACCATTGATTTTTACTGGATTTGTTGGGATTTTTTGGTGAACGTTGGGGATTCTTGATTTGCGTCGGGTTTGGGTATGCATGAGGGAGAGTGAACGAAGGTGAGAGGAAGGGAGAGGGGAGTTCGCCGATGACGGGAAAGGAAAGGGACGCTGCGGCGTCGCTCGACGGAATGCAGCGCCGTTAGGGTTCGGTTTTTGGGGAAAAATTGCGAGAATGAAGAGGAAAGGAGTGGGGAGTTGAGATATTAGGGGCGCGTGATGTGCACGCACCCGTATAAATTTTTTTTTGAAATAATTATTAAAAATATTAAAATATAAATAACATCCGATGATTAATTTGACACCGTGGAGGGTAAAAATTGGGTGTCAATAGAAAGTTGACTTAATCAAGTCTTACTCAAAACTTTAAAAAGTTTATATAATGGTATGAAATAGTTGCACTAGGTTTGATAAATTGATTGAATAATATTAAAATAGTATTAATTTATTTAAAGAACACTCCAAAAAATAAATTTGATCTTTTTATAAACACACAACAACATATTTTGCATACTGCAAAAACTTGTACAGTTTGGTAGACTTTAGATATTCAATAATGATTGAGTAAGAACATAAAAAGAAATAGAAAAAGGTATGTAACACTCCGTAAAATTACTGAAATGCTCTTAAAACGTAATCATACGCACAATGCGTCTTTCAAAGCTCCGATGAAAAATTTGAAAGCGGATTTGCGATCAACGCGGATAAGCGGATAATCGTGTGAGAAAATAGTCTCGACCTGATTTAAGAGCAACCGGAGTGAAAAATAATTTTCACTAATTCTTTCCAAAACAGTGTGGATCCGCACCCCTGACCCAACGCGAAGGGGGCGCAGAGACACACTTGAACTTTTTTTAGATTTTTCGACGAGAATTGAATTTTATGGAAAATCGTAAAAATACACTAGTCCGTGCCCTGGCATGTCGCGGACCAATGTACATATTTTCAAACTTTTTCTTTTAATTATGGGAAGGGTATTTTGGATATTTTCAACTCATTTTTAAGTCTTAAAATGTATTTTGGAGTTCGTTATTAGGGATAGAGGGTTCAAAACCCATATTTTTCTTAAGCCGAAATATAAGTTCTGAGAGAAGAAAAAGAAGAAGAGTTGAGGGTTTCAAGCTTGGGTCTAAATTCTTGTTGAGGGTTTGTACGAACTTCATCCCAGGTATGTAAAGGTTACCCAAAGCATGGAATTTTTCTTCCATGTGCCCCAATACATGTAGTAGGTTGACAATTGATAGTCGATGGGTCTTGAGTAGTGATTCTTGAAGAATTTCTTGAACATTATCTTTAATTCTTGAACAACATCTTTAATTCCTATACATTATCTCAAATTAATGATCATCATACTTGTGTTTATTGTTTATATGCATTATTGTGTGATTGCATACCTAAATTGCATGATTCCCCTTGTTTAATACTTCAATAATGAACTTAGGGGTAATATCTAGAGCCTTGATTGTCGGAATGTGTAGATTGTTAGTGTCTGAGTCTTGAGATAGGGGCATTGATGACTAAAACTGATTGAGTTAGTGTTCTTAGAGCCTAATGAGACTGAACCTAAGTCTTGGAGGAATAATCGTACTCTTTAAGTTGATAGATGATGAGATGAGCTGAGTATTCTTGCCCGTAGGGGATGGGTGATGGAAATCCTTTATGTATTGATAGACTTATGAGCATGTTGAGTCCTGGGAGGAGTATTAGCACCGAAATTGGTAAGAGTGAGTCTCACTCGCACTCATTAACTACGTGGTCAGCGTAGGAGAGGATTGGACTGTGAAAGTGGATGTTTTCTTTGCCCGCAAAGGGCTTGGCAGACTTCTTTTGGGATCTCCGACAGACTCGTCCTGTACCCCGGCAAGATACTGGATGGATGTGGCAACAACATCTTTTCGTTGTATCATCATCTCCTCATAGATGGTAGTTGTCTGTTATAGAAACTTCCAGATAGGTTTCATGATGATAGTACTCTGAAATTGATGTGACTGTTTGATGTCTTGATGGATAATGAGGTGATAGAGTCCTATTTCCTACTCTGAGTTGAGGATGAGTGATTGATGAGTTGATGATGTTATATACTGTTTATTTTAGCCCATTTTACATACAGTACATTCCACGTACTAACGCCCTTTTTGGCGCTGCATCATTTTATGATGCAGAGTCTATAGACAGAGGACTTCAGTAGCCTAATCGTTGAGGTTCACGAATTTCCTGACAATGACTTGGTGAATCCTACCTTGCTTTTGGAGGACATATTTATCATTCATTTATCTTAAGTTATTTTTTTTGATTGTGGTAGCTATGGCCTGTCATAGTACCATCTTAGACAGTAGTGATAGAGACTTTATAAACGTAGATTGATGATGGCTGATGTCCGAGTTCCTTCAACTCTTTCATTCTTTATATGGAGATTGTTCTTTTTTCGAAATTCTTAGCTTATGTTTTGATAGCACTTGTGATAGTCATGTAGCTCACTAGTAGATAGTTATTTCTTTATTATCTTCCGCTAAATGGACTGATTGAAAGAAGGCGATGAGACTAGGTGCTCTGCTTGCAGGCTAGCAATAGTCTCTGAGTGCCAGTTACCCCTAGAGTACCCTCCCGAAGTGTGACAAACTTGGTATCAAAGTACAGAATTCGAGTGTCGTAGGGAATCTATGAAGTCGTGTCTAATAGAGTCTTGTTTATGGGTATGTTGCGCACCACACTTCATAAGCAGGAGGCTACAGGACATTAGGAAGAGTTATCCTTCTTTGATGATCTGAATTCGTACGATAGAGTTTAACTCTATGGATATCCCGTTTAACTTGTGCTTTATGGTTTACAGAAAATGCCACCAAAGAGAACAACCGCTCAAAAAGATGTCGCAACCCCAACTGCTGAGAACGCCCAACCGGAGGCCCCATTTCAGATGGAGACAAGGAGATGGAGATGCCCAGCTAGGACTGCTAAGGCCCCACAGGAGCCCCCTGCTCAGCCCTAGCTAACCCCCACTACTAAGGCAGAGTTTAGGGGAGCCATTACCATGTTGACTCGGTTAGTGGCCTCCCAAGGTAATAATCAAGGTCCTCAAGCTCTTAGTTCTAGCTCATAGGAGCCCTCAATTGCCACCAGACTTAGAGATTTCTTGAGGATGAACATGCCAGCGTATACGGGATCAAAGGTAGAAAAGGTCCCACAAATCTTTATTGAATGATATGTAGAAGGTTCTGAAGGTGATGCACGCTGATGAGATCGAGGGAGTTGAGCTTGCCAGCAGAAGGATGTTGCTAATGTGTGGCACAATCAGCGGGAGGAGAGTAGAGGTGAGAATGCAGAGCCTGCAACATGGGAGGAGTTTGAGACCACCTTCCTTGACCAATTCTTTGCTCAAGAATTGAGGGAGGCTAAGGTGGATGAGTTCGTGAATCTGAAGCAAGGAGGGATGACTGTGAAAGATTATAGCCTTAAGTTTATTAAGTTGTCAAGGTATGCTCCAGAGACAGTGCAAGATATGAGGGCGAGGATGAGAAAGTTTGTGTTTGGTCTGGGCAGGCATATGCAGAAAGAATGTAAGGCAGCTTTGCTGATTCCGGGCATGGACATCTCCAAAATTATGGTGTATGCCCAACAGATAGAGGAGGACAAGAAGAAGGATAGAGAAGAGCAAATGAACAGAAAGGTGAAGTCAGCGGGATATGAGCCTAGCCCGCAGAGACAAAATAAGGGTGACAAGTCCTATTTTCAGAGGAGATCATCCCATCCTGCACCGTCTGTAGCAAGTGCGCCCATGTAGCCAAATAGGTATTATCTGAAATCTCATGGTTATCTGAATTTTAGGGCTCCGGGTGCTCAGTCTCAGGCTAGTGTGACCCAAGGTCGAGGCACGAGGGGAAATCCACCGTGTGACAAATTGAGTAAGCTTCATCTGGGTGAGTGCCGTGTGGGAAGAAATGTTTGCTATTTATGTGGACAAGCTAGTCACTTTAGTTTTGAATGCCCGAAGAGGAGATAAGATAAGAGGAGCAGCAAACCACAGTCATCCACAGCCCCCTTCGCGGGCAATCAACAGAGGGGTACTACTACAGGTACAGGAGGCGTGACGAACCGCTTTTATGCTATGGGTAATCGATAGGATCAGGAGGCTGCACCAGATGTTGTCATGGGTATGCTTCAGTCTTTACCTTTGATTGTTATGCATTGCTTGATCCGATTGTCACCTTGTCTTTTGTGACCCCTTAAGTGGCCAGTAATTTTGGGATTCTTCTAGAGTGTTTGGTTGAACCTTTTGTTGTTTCTACTCCTACTAGTGAGTCAATATTAACTGAAAGAGTTTACAGAGATTGTGTAGTGTATATTTATGATAGAGACACTTTAGTTGACTTCGTAGAGTTGGAGATGGTTGTTTTTGATGTAATAATGGGCATGGATTGGTTTCACGCCTGTTATGCTTTCATTGACTGTAGAACCCAGATTGTTAAGTTTCAATTTTGGAATGAGCCTGTCCTAGAGTAGAAAGAGAGTTTTGTTACCCCGAAGAGCAAATTTATCTCTTATCTTAGAGCCAGAAAGTTGATCTCCAAGGGTTGTATTTACTACCTCGTGTGAGTTAAGTCTGAGGATGTTGAATCTTCTACTCTTTAGTCAGTCTCGATTGTGAATGAGTTTCCTGAGGTGTTTCCTGATAATCCACCCAGAGTCCCTCCTGATAGGGAGATTGACTTTGGGATTGATGTCCTTGCCGATACCAAACCCATTTCAATTCCACCTTATAAAATGGCCCTCGCAGAGTTGAAAGAATTAAAAGAACAATTGAAAGACTTGTTAAAGAAAGGTTTCATAAGACCGTCTCTCCTTGGGGTGCACCTGTCCCGTTCGTGCGTAAGAAAGATGGGTCTCTCAAAATGTATATAAACTACCGACAGCTGAACAAGTTCACTATAAAGTGATGATCTATTTGACTAACTTCAGGGAGCCACTTATTTCTCCAAGATAGACCTCAGATTGGGTTATCACTAGTTGAAAGTGAGGGAAAGTGATATCCCTAAGACCACCTTTAGGACATGGTATGACCATTTTGAGTACTTGGTCATGTCCTTCGGGTTGACAAATGCACCTGTAACTTTCATGGACTTGATGAATAGGGTATTCAGACCGTATCTTGATATGCTCGTGATCGTGTTTGTTGATGACATTCTGGTATATTTGAAGGATGAGGAGGAGCATGTCAATCACCTTAGAGTGGTTTTGCAAATGCTCAAAGACCATGAGTTGTATGCGAAATTCTCAAAGTTTGAGTTTTGGCTCAAGTCCATGGCTTTCTTGGGCCATGTTGTTTCAGGAAATGGTATTCGGGTAGATACTCAGAAAATTGAAATGGTTAAGAACTGGCCAAGACCCACTTCTCCCATAGAAATAAGGAGCTTCTTGTGTTTAGCAGGCTACTATCACAAATTTGTTGAAGGCTTCTCTTCTCTGTTAGCCCCATTGACTAAGCTAACTGTGAAAAAAGCCAAGTTTCAGTGGTCTGAGGCATGTGAAAAGAGACTTCAGGAGTTGAAGACGAGATTGACTACGACACCAGTGTTGACCTTGCCGGATGGGATGGGGGCTTCGTGATATATTTTGATGCATCTCGACTGGGATTGGGTTGTGTACTTATGCAGAGAGGGAAGGTGATAGCTTATGCTTGTAGACAGCTTAAGATCCATGAGAAGAACTATCCGACTCATGATCTTGAGTTGGCGGCGATGATGTTCGCACTTAAGATTTGGCATGACTATTTGTATGGAGTGCATGTGGATGTATTCACTGACCACAAGAGCTTTTAGTACGTGTTCAACTAGAAAGAGCTCAACCTGCGTTAGAGAAGATGGTTGAAGTTGCTCAAGGATTATGATATGAGCATTCTCTACCATCCAGGTAAGGCTAACATTATTGTTATTCCTCTTAGCAGGATATCTATGGGTTGCACTGCCCATGTGGAGGAAGGAAAGAGAGAACTAGCCAAGGAAGTTCATAGATTGACGTGATTGGGAGTGTAACTTGAGGAGAACAATGAGGGCCGGGTCAATATTCAGAATGGTTCTGCTTCATCTTTAGTGTCAGAAGTGAAGGAGAAGTAAGACCAAGACCCCGTTCTATTCCAATTGAAAGAAGCGGTTCATAAGAAGAAGGTGATGGTTTTCTCCAAAGGGGGAGATGGGGTGTTGAGATATCAGGGTCAATTGTGTATACCCGATGTTGATGGTGTTCGAGATAGAATCATGGTCAAAGATCATAGCTCCAGATATTTTATTCATCCCAGTTCCACCAAGATGTACCACGACTTGAGGGAAGTCTATTGGTGGAATGGAATGAAGAGGGACATTTCTGAATTTATCTCTAAATGCCCTAATTGTCAACAGGTTAAGGTTGAACATCAGAGGTCACGTGCACTAGCCCAGAAATTTGAAATTTCTGAGTGAAAGTGGGAGGCGATCAACATGGATTTCATCATTGGTTTACCAAGATATCGAAAGCAGCACGATTCGATATGGGTAATTGTTGATGGGATGACAAAATCAGCCCACTTTTTGGCAGTCAAGACAACTAATACGACTGAGGAGTATGCTCAACTATACATTCAAGAGATTGTGAGATTGCATGGGGTTCCCTTGTCTATCATATCGGACAGAGGAGCTCAATTCACCACTCAATTTTGGAGATCTTTCCAGAGGGGTTTGGGTAAGAAGGTGAATTTGAGCACAACTTTTCACCCTCAAATAGATGGGCAGGCAAAGCACACTATTCAAACCTTGGAGGATATGTTGAGAGTGTGTGTTATCGACTTCAAAGGGACTTGGGATGACCATCTACCATTGATTGAGTTTGCGCACAACAATAGCTACCATGCCAACATTCAGATGGCCCCTTATGAGGCTTTATACTAGAGGAGATGTAGATCACTAATTGGCTAGTTTGAGGTTGGTGAAGTAGAATTAGTCGGATCTAACCTTTTCCACTAGACCATGGAGAAGGTAAAGGTCATCAAAGAGAGGTTAAAGAAAGCACAGAGTCGTCAAAAGTCTTACACAGACGTGAGGAGAAGAGACTTGGAGTTTGAGGTGGATGATTGAGTGTACTTAAAGGTGTCACCTATGAAGGGTGTCATGAGGTTTGGTAAGAAGGGGAAGTTGAGTCTGCGGTATATCGGACCATACCAGATTGTAAGAAAGATTGGGAAGGTTGCTTATGAGCTAGATCGAGTTCACCCGGTGTTCCATGTGTCAATGTTAAAGAAGTGTTTGGAAGATCCAGCCTTAGCAATTCCTGTTGAGAGCACGAGAGTGAAGGATAGTCTATCTTATGAAGAATTTCTAGTCCAGATCCTTGATCAACAAGTCCATAAGCTGGGGAATAAAGAGATAGCCTCCATTAAAGTCTTATGGAGGAACCAATTTGTTGAGGAAGCTACGTGGGATGCTGAGCAAGCGATGAAACTCAAATACCCGCACTGATTTGTTCCAAATGATGATGATTTTGAAGGTAAATGTCCTTATTTTCAATGTTATTGAATGTCTCCCTTCATTGAGTTGATGCATTTATCTAATCCTATTCCCGAGTCTAAGACAGAGATAGATAGGTGATGGATAGTTGAGAGTTTGAGAGTTCTTGAGTGAGGAATGAGATGAGTTTTGAGGTTAATTGTGTTTTTATTTAACTTTTACTCATCATTCGAGGATGAGTGATCCCAAGGGGGAGATGATGTAACACTCCGTAAAATTATCAAAATGCCCCTAAAACGTAATCATGCGCACAATGCATCTTCCAAAGTTCTGATAGGAAATCCAAGATCGT
Source organism: Solanum clarkiae (assembly GCA_011800125.2). Taxonomy (NCBI): domain Eukaryota; kingdom Viridiplantae; phylum Streptophyta; class Magnoliopsida; order Solanales; family Solanaceae; genus Solanum; species Solanum clarkiae. The sequence continues at coordinate 7,375 of JAABOM020044621.1, read as the reverse complement.
ATTTACGATCAATGTGAACAATCAAGTGGGAAAATGGTCTCGACCCGATTTAAGAGCCATCGGAGCGAAAAATAATTTGTCAATTCTTTCCAAAATAGTGTAGATCCGCGCCTGTGGCACGACTTGAAGGGGGCGCGGAGACACACCTGAACTTTTTTTAAATTTTTTCGACGAAAATTGAATTTTATGGAAAATCATGAAAATACACTGGCCTGTGCCCCTAGCGCGTCGCGGACCAGTATACATATTTTTGAACTTTTTCTTTCAATTACGGGAAGGGTATTTTTGGTATTCGCAACCCATTCTTAAGTCTTAAAATGTGTTTTAGAGTTCCTTATTAGGGATTGAGGGTTCAAAACCCACATTTTTCTTAAGCCTAAATGTAAGTTCAGACAGAAGAAAAAGAAGAAGAGTTGAGGGTTTCAAGCTTGGGTCCAAATTCTTTTTGAGGGTTTGTACAATCTTCATCCCAGGTATGTAAAGGGCTACCGAGAGCATGAATTGGTTCTTCCATGTTCCCCGATATATGTAGTAGGTTGACAATTGATAGTTGATGAGTCTTGAGTAGTGATTCTTGAAGAATTTCTTGAACATTATCTTTAATTCTAGAACAACATCTTTAATTCCAATACATTATCTCAAATTGATGGCCATCATACTTGTACTTACTGTTTATATGCATTATTGTGTGATTGCATATCTAAATTGCATGATTCCCCTTGTTTAATACTTTAAAAATGAACTTAGGGGTAATGTCTAGAGTCTTGACTGTCTGAATATGTAGATTGTTGGAATCTGAGTCCTAAGATAGGGGTATTGATGACTGAAACTGATTGAGTTAGTGTTTTTAGAGCCTAATAAGACTGAACCTTAGTCTTGGAGGAATAATCGTACTCTTTGAGTTGATAGATGATGAGATGAGATGAGTTTTCTTGCCCGTAGGGGCTGAGTGATGGAAATCCTTGATATATTGATAGACTTAAGAGCATGTTGAGTCTTGAGAGGAGTATTAACACTGAAATAGGTAAGAGCGAGTCCCACTCACACTCATTAACTACGTGGCCAGCGTAAGAGATGATTGCACCATGAAAGCGAATGTTTTCTTTGCCCTGCAGAGGGCTTGACAGACTTCTTTTGGGATCCCCAAAAGACTCGTTCTATACCCCGGTAAGGTACTGGACGGATGTGGCAACGACATCTCTTCGTTGTATCGTCACCTGCTCATACATGGTGGTTGTCAGTTATAGAAACTCCCAAATAGGTTTCATGATGATAGTACTCTGAAGTTGATGTGACTGTTTGATGTCTTGATGGATAGTGAGGTGATAGAGTCCTATTTCCTACTCTGAGTTGAGGATGAGTGATTGATGAGCTGATGATGTTATATACTATTTAATTTTAGCCCATTTTACATACAGTACATTCTACGTACTAACGCCCCTTTTGCCGCTGCATCATTTCGTGATGCAGATTCTTTAGACAGAGGACTTCAACTGCCTAATCATTGAGATTCATGGATTTTCAGATAGAGACTTGATGAGTCTTCCCTTGCTTTCGGAGGACATATTTGTCATTCATTTATAATGAGTTATTTGTTTTGATTGTGGTAGCCATGGACTGTCGTGGTAGCCATGGACCATCTTAGACAGTAATGATAGAGGCTTCAAAGACGTAGATTGATGATGGTTGGTGTTGGGGTTCCTTCTCCTTTTTCTTTCTTTAGGTAGAGATTATTCTTTTTTCGAAATTCTTAGCTTATGTCTTGATAGTGATGGTGATAGTCATGTAGCTCACTACTAGACAATTATTTCTTTGTTATCTTCTATTGAATGGACTAATTGAACGAAGGCGATGAGACTAGGTGATCCTCTTGTGGTCTAGCAATAGTCTCCGAGTGCCAGTTACTTCTAGGGTACCCCCTCCCGGGGCGTGACAAGGTAGATGTACTTAGAATAATCGTTTGGGTTCATGATAATCACCAAGATATAAATAAATCAACCAAAATAAGTAGCCATGTACACTTGTGAATTATTATAATGACCTCTATATTAAATAAAACAAATAATTATTATAATATTTGTTACCCATTTTTTTCAAATTTATTAATAAATCATATATAAATTTATAGAAAAAATTGGGGCCCTAAAAAATTTGGGACCCCACGCGATTGCTTTAGTGGCGTTACAGTTGTGACGGTCCTGCTTTTTTCTAACACTATCGACCCACCTCTGTGTTTGATAGAATTTTTGGACCTATCTATAGTTAATTTGTGTACTAGTTGAACACCACACATGGTATTGTAGAATGTATAATTAATATATTTGATTTGATGTATTAATAATACATAGGATTTAATATCATGTGATTAATCTATGTAAAGAAAATAAAAATACCCCACAAATCCATTTAATCAAAATTTCTTTATTTTTTTATTTTATGTTTTATATTTGTAGATTTGCTGTAATAAATTTTTTAAATAAACTAACTTACACATTTTATTTATTTATGGATTCATATTTACATAATATTAAAAAGATATTTTTATGTCAAAATTTTAAATTTTATTTATTGTAGATTCCTATTTATGTCAAAAATTTAAATTTATTTATTTATGAGATTCATATTTATAAAGTATAGATAAATATATTTTGCCATATTATTTGTGGGTTGCTATTTACATAATATAAAAAGAATCATGTCAATTTTTTGATAATTAATTTAGTTGAGTGGTTTTGTTGAGATAAAGACTTACTTGAGTGTTTTGGTGATACAAAATAAAGTTCAATGACATTTTAAGGTACTAACTTTATATTTAAGCTACAACTTATAAATTTTATGTGTAAATATAGATACTTTATTTGATTTTACTATTGTTTATCGTCTTTTCAATTTTAAAAAGTAGATTGTTTATCTTTAGTAAATTAAAAATTGACATTTCGTGATTGATCAATCTATTAAAATAATAAATTATTTATTCTCAAATAAATCAAGTGGAAAATAACAAATATGATGAGAAAATTGTTCGTCTGCCAGCTAGTTAGAAGAACAAAAAATAAATAAATTATCCGCAATTATCTAACTCGACCTAATTATATGAATTAAAAAATTCAATAAAAATTCAAGGATATAATTGAAAAGAAATTCGTTTTTAGAATTTTGAATCAAAAATAAAATTAAGAGAAACGTAATGAACTAAACACTTGATAAAAAATAATTTATATATTAATAGTTTTTGCATCACCAATCCCTATATTTGTACCGAATGAGTACAAAATGTTTGGCTAAGCAAATTACTATATATAATGAGAGACAGTTAAGCTGCTCAAGCAGGCAGCAGGTCAGTATGTCTGCTTGAGTAGTTTGAGGGTGTATTTATAATTTTATATGGTTCTTTCGTTGCAATTTGTTTATCTTATTTTTAGTATTAAAAAAATACTACTAATCATCATAATTGATAACCTAAAATATTTTAAAAGAATATATTGCGTCACAATATTGATAATTGTAAAATATTTTAAAATCATATTAAAATTTTTAAAATCATATTAAAATTTTAAAAATTAAAAAAACAACAACCGCACGATGTCGAGTAATTACAAGACAAACAAGTCTGCCTTGTGAAGTTTTATACAAACAAGTCTTACACGTGAACCGCCACATTTGATACGATAGATAAGATGAGATAATTCTAAAATAAATTTTTAGGAATTAGTAATTTTTTATTTACTAATGAAATTTGAAATAATTTATTCTAAAATTAATAATTAAGGTTAGACTAAATTATTCTTGTCTTTGAATGGAATATCAATCTAGAGAGAATTTTTTCAAGAATAAAATAGTTAAAATGCTAAACATACTACTCTTTCTTCAAAAAGTTATTTCTCAACATTCTTCAAAGCATAGAGGCAATCTAGTACTCCGTTATACGGAGCAAAATAAAAATCCGTAGACTGTGTTCTTTACATTAGCATTTTTATTTATATTTTTAATATAATGAATTATTCGGTCAATAAAAAGTATAATACGATGAGAATTAATCTCAGCATTTTAATTTGAGGCTTCCTACATAACTAATTTCAGCATAATATATGTTTAAATTAAATGACTGTAACACCCCATGAAATTTTCAAAATACCTCTAGAATGGAATCGTGCGCATAACATGTCTTCTTAAGCTCGTACGGAAAATTTGAGACCGGATTTGCGATCAACGAAAAATTAAGTGGAAAAATGGTCTCGATCGAATTTTAGAGCGACCGAGTCAAAAGATAATTTTTCATAATTAAAACAAAAACAGTGTTGACGCGCGCCCTAGGCGCGATGCACCAGGGAAGCGCACTTACACTTATTTTTATAAAATTTTTTGACGTAAATTAGAAAGAACGTGTTTTGAGAAAATTTGCAAAAAGTACACATGTCCGCGCCCTAGGCGCGACACAGATATGGTGTTACGGAGTGAACTTTTATGTCTTTTTATGGGAAGGGTCTTTTTGTCATTCCCCAATCCCTCTTAAGTTCAATAAACGAGTATAAGGGATCTTCTACATCAAGCCAAGTCTAAAGAATCTCTACCAACGAAGTTTTCGTATGAGTAGAAAGAAGGGTCAACTTCGAATGACCATATCTCCTAAAGTATAATGAATTAGGTGACCAATAATATATCAAATCGAAGATAATTGAATTAGCTTTCCAACGCATCCAATTTTGCCTTAATCAGAGTTCGGTGTAGAAAGTTATGATCATTTTAGTGAAGGAGTGTAGAGTTGTCTGAAGGTGCGCCCGGAGTGCGTCACGGACCTAACGCGGACCCTTATTGGATAAGCTAATGACGTGTTTTGCTTTTTATTTTGAGGGTACTTTCATCCTAAAACCTTTGGGGGTCTATTTAATGTCCCAAAATACATAAAACGTCAGTTTTCATAATAAAAAAATTCTCTTCTTTACTCCTAAACATAAACGCTCAAGAATCATCAAGAAAGTCATCAAGATAGGATTAGCTATCAAGATTCATCCTCAAGAGAAGTTATTCTTCATAAATTTCAATCTACCCAACCCAAACTTCTTCATCTATTTACAAATCTCTAACAGAATCTTAAATCATAATATAGGGTTTCAAGAAGACGAATTCAAGAATTCCAAGAAAGGACTTCTTGATTCTTCTTTTTTAAAACTGTAGGGTTCTTTGTCAAAAACTCTAAAAATTCTAAGTCAAGAATTCAGGAATCAACGAGAAGCCCTTCAAACAATGTCTTTCCAAGTTCTTCCACTCTAAAGGAACTATCGAGATCAAAGATTTTCTCCAATAAAACTAGTATTCATCAAATTTCCATTGTAATATCAACTTTTCAGGTATGTAAGGATAAACTAAAAGCATGAGATTATTATCCCATGTGCCTCATAGATGGTCATATATGAGTTGAGAGTCCATGAGTCCACATACATGATTCATGAAGTATTATCTTGATTAAATTCTTGAAAACTATATTACTTCATTTATTTTCATACGTTGATGATCATCATAAACTTGTTTTCTTTAATTGAATATTTTTCATGAGATATTACATAACCATATATGTTAACTTTCGAAAGGATGCAAGAATGAACTTAGGAGATAGGTCTAGATCCTTGATGATATAAATGTGCTTGTCGATGTGGTTCTGGTCCTGAATTGAGTGTGTTGATGATGATGTTTTGTTGATGAGATGGATATCATTAGAGTCTTAAAGAGGTTGAACTTAATCTTAAAAGAATGTTCCTAATCCATTGAGTTGATGGTTGATGAGATGAGTGGTTGTTCCTTGTCCAAAAGAGACTAAACGATGAGTAATCTTGATGTTTGACAGCTTATGAGCATGTTGAGTCCTGAGAGGAGTATTGATCACCGAAATGACCAAGAGTAAGTCCTACTCGCACTCATTAACCACGTGGCCAGTGTAGAAGAAGATTGAACCGTGAAAGCAGATGTTTCCTTAGTCCCAAAAGAGTACTTAATGGCATTATGGATCCACTGATAGAAACATCTTTTAACCCGACAAGGTATTGGATGGATGTGGCAACAACACTACTTCGTTGTACCATCAGCAGCTTATAGGCGATGGTTGTCGGTCAGAGAAATTCGCAGATAGGTTCCTCATTGATGGTACTCTGATGTTGATGTGATAGTATGAGTGATTGATGTTAATGAGTCATTGTCTACTATTTATTCTTGCTTTAGATAAACATTTGACATTTTGATTGGTTATTATTCTGAGTTAATGTTGTACCATATTATTCTACCTATTCTGTTTCATTCAGCTATTTTACATACCGTACATTTCACGTACTGATGCCACTCGGCACTGCATCATTTCATAATGCAGATATATGGATTAGGGATCGTCAATAAGTGCATCATTGAGGGTCTAAGACGTTCAGCTGATTGGTGAGCCTCCTCTACTTCTTAGGAATCATTACATTTATTTTCATCTTGCTTTTAGAGTTAGATTTGATCATTGTTACTTTATTTTGAGGTAGTCATGAATCTGTCATTGGCACCACTTGATAGTGATAGAGGCTTCATAAACTAGAGTCGGATGTTGATGTTAAAACTTGTTGAGCTAGTTCCTTCTATAAGCCCTTTTATTTATTGATATTATTATTTTGAGACTAGATGAGATGTGCCCATTACTTACCTTAGTCTTCCGCTGATTATCTCGAGTTTATTGATTGATTGAATGTGATGAGGCCAAGTGGTTTGCTTGAGGGCTAATAATAGTCTGTGAGTGCCGGTTATGTCTAAGGTACCCCCGGAGGCGTGATAATGACTCCTTAAATGATTATAATTTTCATTTTAATTTGTATTTCTTATAGTTGAATTACTATTTCTCCTTTCGTCTGATTTTAACTTAAATTGTAAGGTATGCACACATATTAAGAAAAACATTTAAAGATAAAATATAATCCATATTTTCCACCATTGTTCTTTGTGAAGTCATATATATATATATATATATAGTAAATTTATCTCAAAGAAAATATAAAATTTCAATAGATGAAAGGATAAATATAACAAAAATTTTAAATATTTATCTTGAATTTTGAATAATTTAATTATTTTAAATATTAAAAAGAATTAGAAATTAAATTAATTTGCGACAGGAGTAGTACACTATCTCGATTTGTCAACAATACTACTTTAATGAATATTTCACTAAAATTGGAAGAGGACAAAAACATTAAATAACATCTTCGAGGAAATCATTCCCAAAAGTAACTCTTTTTTTATTTGATTTAGGTATTTTGCTCAGCATCTACATTTGTAATCTTGTGTTCAAATTAAGAGGGTGAAAATCAAGGAAATCGAGGGTTTAAATCTGAGAAAAATCAGAAAAAGCTTG